>CM049819.1:1113706-1173706 GCA_027422435.1 Schizopygopsis pylzovi
TTTTGCACCCTCATATTCCATATTTACAAATATTGTCCAATCATAACAAACCATGCATCAATGCAAATATTATATATCCAGCTTATTCAGATGATGCATACACATGAATTTCACAAAATTGACCTGTTGAAATATGGCTGGTTTTGTGCTCCAGGGTCACACATAGGTTTCATTATTAATGTATTTGTTAGATAACGTTGCCTTTGCAATTAACTAAAATACATTTACATGCTTTATTTTAATTAGCAAAAAAACTAATATGTATATATCAGTGGTAGCCTTCCAAACAAGATATGAGATATGATAAATATTAGCTGCAATGTATATGTAAGGTGTTTGTGTGTGTTCGGCTGTTCCCGCTAACATGATGAAAAGCCTGCACCAGCTAAGAAGGTAGATCAGTACTCTGTGTTCACTTCATGTGTCTACATTCACTCTTGTGTCTGTGTTTTGTTTCGGTGGTTTTCACTTCTGTGGCGTCTGAAACGGATCATCTTTCCATGCCACCACAGTCAGAAACCATGCAGATCTTAACCAATCAGAGCCGAGCAGCATGTGGAAAACACTACGGCGTCTAGATCTAACGAGCCTGCTTGGATCAACGTGATTAGGTTTTAAAATTAGTTTTACGTTTAGCTTTAATACAAAGAGCACTGATGCACAAGTGCTAGTTGGCTTAACACACTACATGCAGCAATAATACATATAAAGTAGATACATAGAGAATAGATACACTGGGTTAAAAACAACCCGTTTGGGTAAGTATAGGACCGAACACATTTGGGGTTAATTATACACGGTACATTGGGTTATTTATTTAACCCATCATAAAGGGTTGATTCATTCGTATTATAACACTAGCTTTTTTTTACTTAATGCGTAAAATAATGTTCACAGATGAACCTCTAAACTTTAGTAAAATACTCCAGAACCTCTGTTTATGACTTGATAACTTACTTTATTTATCATTGTTTATCTCGTTTTATGTAAGCTTTACACATTGCCCGTTTAATCTTACCTTCACAACCTGCCCAAAAACAAATCTTAAACCGCTCTCAGGACGTATTTTAACATCCATTCTGTATCTTTATAAATATAATCATTTATGCAAAGCTACAGCTGTCATAAAATCAGAGAGAAAGATGACACGTCTGATCAACTGAATGCACAGGTAGCAACTGTCTTAAAAAAGATCATTCATTTGGCACAATACCATTGACACTTGTAGCCTAGTGTTTTGATTATTTAAGGTGTATTGTCTGTATAATTGTAATTTTGGACTAATAATAGTCAACTAATTGATTGTATGCGAGAGAGTCAGCGGTTATATGGTCAGACTTAGACAAGCTCAGCTTAGCTACAAAGAATACATCTCCATAGTATCTTAATTAAGCTTGATTTCAGGGCTAAATTCAACCAGGATAACGAGAAAATCCCAGCTTAATCCCTTATCTTGCTTTCGTGCAATACACTTCTGGTAATATCAGGTTGTTTTGATTACGTAATAATAACTTAAACAAATGCAGGTCATTTACTAAATTAACGGTCATTGAGAATATATATATTTTTTACATATTAAAAGTTTGTTTTATAGCATAAGCAGAAAACTGCACATTTTGGAGTTTAAAAACACTGGTTTAATCTCCTCAGTTGACGACGAGTGCGTTTACATTATACGATTATAATGAGATATTTTGACAATCTTTACTGCAATACTTCGATCTAAATAATGCGCTTAAGCTCATACTCACAGCAAGCATAATCGTATTAACATAAGCAGATTTTAATCTTAATATACTGGCGTGTAAACACAGTATTGTCGCTCTGACCAAAGTGCACATGCCTGTAATCATAAAAAATGAACCGCAATTCTTAGCGAATAATTGAAATTGCATGTAAACGGGCTTTGCACGTGACATGTAAACATCATAATGCGATGAAGTCCTTACTCTGATTATTGGAAATAATATCATTAAACATTTAGTCGCCTGACAAACATTGTTGTCGTGATCATAGATTATGGATACACTGAGATCGTCCCTTATCAACGTAACGATCCTTTTACGCCCTGACGAAGATATCACAAGTTCGTCAAGTTGGTGGAAATTATCCGTCCTCGATCTATTTGATGAAACGCCACTCAACTAGCGCGTCTTTTCAAAGTGAACCTCGTCAGCTGACCTGAATACTGCGCTCTGATTGGCTAGAAATCGGCTTCTGCAGTAATAATGCTTTATGACGTTTACGGTACAGATCGCGCTATATGTGGAGAATAATGCATTTTATTGGAAAGTGGCGTTTATGGGTTTTTTCAAATGAACACCGTGTTTTTGTAAAATAAAGAAAATAAATAGATCGAATAGAGCGTGCTTATAGATTAAAGTAATCAACGTTGTTTAATATTTAATTGGAGCAGCAGAAGTCAAATTAAAAACTTGCATTTAATTCTTACTGGAGCAGCAATGCTTGTGTTTTCTTCAGACATGGGCACCATTATTTCTATATGTATTTTAAAGACGTTGATATCACCGTATTCACAATAGTGCATAGTTATATCCATGGCACATACTAAAGGGGGTCGCACACCGAACCAGAATATTACACCTGTACTGTAATATTTTGCGAATGTAAAAATGTCTCGAGGAATATTAAAAGGATTACGTTTATTATACATTTAATTCTATATGTTTACATTTTATTCAAGCTGTAATACTAATGTGTACAGTATTTTGCAGCAGTGGTATAATGTATTAACAACGGTTTGAGATAAATATGATGTTATTTAATATAAAACAATGCAGATGGTGCTCTGTGTTGCGCGGCAGGAACAGCGTCCCGTTGCTGACGCCGAATTACGCCGCAGGTGTGCGTAGAAAACAATGTGTTCGGATATTAAAGACGCTTCTCGTTCGGTGTGCGACCCTCTTAATCAACATATCTCAAATCAGTGACCTTTTCATCAAAACCCGTTTCTGCCACTGAGTAAAAAAACTCAACAATTCTGAATGTATGTTGCAATTCTGTTTAGGTCAAATAATGCTGTGAAAAAAAAAAAAAATCGATAATTTTTTTTTATTACAAAATTATAAAAATTTTTTTATCTCATGGCAGAAATGATTTTCCATGCACTTGTGGTTGTGGGATCATAATAAATTCCTAAAATACAGTTTAACCCATTAATTGTCTGTAGATGCTTAGTGTTTCTCTGTTGAAATCTCTTTCCTGCTGGTTTTCTCCCTGTACCCCCCCCCCGTGTGTGTTTGTGCTCCTCCCTCAGCCTCCTATGCGCCGTAGTACCAAGGTGAGCCTGCAAAGCATTCTGGGACATGTCTGTGGCCAATGTAGGGCTGTGTTCGGAGTGGAATACTATTTCTCCTCTTTGAGATTCACACAATGAACCATGCAACACAGTATCTGGGACATTTGTCTCATGTAAACGTGTCTTATGACTGGAAATGATCATCTTTTCTGATGGGTTGTATGTGTTAGTATTCCCATCCGAACTCGGCTTCGCTCTCTGCTTTATTCTCACTTTGACGTGTTCTCATTAGCATTCATTCATTTATATCAGCGCTGTTATTAAAGGAGAACACCACTAATGAGACTGCTTTACACTTGATTTGCGTTCATTTCATAATTGGCCAATCATAGACACTGAACCGAATTGAATCTGAATCGATCCATGGTTTCTGTAGAGCAGCTGGAAGTGGTTTAGTTTCATAATTGATGAATTTTGCAGCATTAATAACAGGTTTATCTGCGTGTGGCTAGATGATTAGATCGTCTAGCACCTGGTGATTTAACCCGATTAATCCCAAATTTTGCCTAGACTGAAAATAGAAAATAGCCAAATTAATGTCATTAGTAACCCTTTGAAATATTATTATCATTTTTTTATGGTCTTTCACGATAATGTGTAAACTGAATTAACATATTCCTGCAGTCATAACAGCATGTTTATGACCACACTCAACGAAACTGAATATATGTGAATTCATATATTAATAGCTTGACAGCTTAAAGATAACGTGTGCCAACAATCTTTATATTAACACATTTACTAGCCTTTGGTTTCGGAGCTTTAATGCAGTCATCATCTTCTCACGATTCTGCTCCGGTCATGTGACAATCTGCACCAATCACGTGTTTCATTGAGACCCTTTATTGTTTCACTAAAACAGTTTTTTGCTGTCACTATTGTGAGCGGTGGGATGTTAACGAGCGTTTGTGTAGGTGTGTGATGTTGTTTGTTGTGCGTAACAGTGGCTCAGACCCGGCCGTCTGTCCAGCTCCAGCTCGCTCCCATCTCTCATCATGGTACGTCTCAAACCCTAACCCGAAACGCTTCTGGAGACCCTCACCATTCGTCACGGCATCGCTGGCCCGCTTTACAGCTGCACTCTGTACAGGTCTTCAGTAGTTAAAGGCCCCTCCGTCCATACGGAAGATCAGGAGGAGTTTGTTTCTTCATCAGGTGATGACTCTCATTCTGACGGCACCCATTCACTGCAGAGCATCCATTGCTGAGACACATTTCTACAAACCTGATGAAGAAACACACCCCTGATCTCGGATGAGCACATTTGAACCAATAGCCCTGGTTTGTGATCGTTCGACATGCAGACGTTTGAGATTCATTTACAGTAATGCAGGTGTGAACTGGGCCAGTGTCGTATTACGGTCACTGAAGCGCACTGTTGTCAGGGGTCTGGTGAGCACCGTGTGTGTGTGTGTGTGCTGGGCTTAGAGGTCACAGGTCAGACCGGGCACGTGAAGCGAGGACGTGATCCGCTGGAGAATAACTGCATGTGTTTGTCCACAGGTGACGGGTCGTCCCTCTGTCGGAGTGTCAGGGCTTTCAGAGTCCGTGTTAGCAGAGAATGAGTCCACAGCGCCTTCCCAGATTGCACTGGGAGCTCCGGTCGTACCCCAGCCCAGCGGCACACCCAGCGCCCCTCCTCCGGCCACCCCCAGCAAGGTCAGCGACCCTTCATTACACGATGATGTCATACGCCACAGAACCACAGCATGATGCTACAGAAATACAGTTAAAGGTTGATGCGTGTGTGTCTGTAGGAGGAGGAGAGTCTCCGGGCTCAGGTCAAGGATCTGGAGGAGAAGCTGGAGACGCTGCGGATGAAGCGCTCGGAGGATAAAGCCAAACTGAAGGAGATGGAGAAGCACAAGATCCAGCTGGAGCAGCTGCAGGAGTGGAAGAACAAGATGCAGGAGCAGCAGAACGAGCTTCAGAAGCAGCTCAAAGAGGCCAAGAAGGTGCTGGAGACCGAACCAGGCCGTGCCAATTATAGTTATAATGTAACCAGTTCTGGAGAAAAACAGAGAAATTATACAACAGACAGTGTCTGAAAAAAATTATAGTTTTGCAAGTTAAGGTTTTATGAATTTAATTGATTAGACATGCTTTTTGATTATTAGGATGTAGCTAAAACATAGCAACAGAATCCAGAAAAATACTGGATTTGTATTTAATAGGGCTCTAAAATTGTTAAACTTTTAATAAATCGTTGTTTAGGTTGCGTGGTTTTGATAAATTAGACATTATTTTTGATTGATAACATTTAATGTAAGCGTTAAAACGGGATCCAGACAAATTTAATTTAGGAAAAAATAAAACAAAAAAATATAACTTTTGTCTTTACAATTTTCATTGTTTCTAATCATTAGATAGCTTTTTTGATTACCAGAATTTAATTTAACCATTAAAATTAAAACTGAAAAAAAAAAATAGAATCTTGAAAAATAAAACTTGGGAAAAAATAGAATCTTGAAAAAGAAAAAAATAGAATCTTAAAAAAAAAGAAAGAAAAGTAAAATAATCTTGAAAAATTAAAACCGGAAAAATAATTATCTTGAAAAATTAAAACTGGGGGAAAAAAATGTAATCTTGAAAAATTATATATATAAAAAAAAAAAAATGTAATCTTGAAAAAATAAAAAAAAAAAAAAATGTAATCTTGAAAAATTATAACTGAAAAAAAAATTATAATCTTGAAAAATTATAACGGGAAAAATAGAATCTTTAAAAATTTTAACTGGAAAAAAAAAGTAATCTTGAAAAATTAAAACTGAGGAAAAATAGAATCTTGAAAAATTGAAACTGGGAAAAATAGAATCTTAAAAAAAAAAAAAACGGGGAAATTGAATCTTAAAAAATTTAAATGGGAAATATGGCAAGTTTATGGGCAAAAAACTGAGAGAGATGATATCAGAGATCTGCTTGATTGTTCAGTTTAGCCTCAAGTGCAGGTCTGATAATTAAATAGATACTTCCCTCAATAATAGCTTTAGTATTAATTAGCTCATTTTTCAGTAGCCTGTGGTGTAGCCGAGTACAAACAAGCTTGGCTGATTGAACCGCTTTAAAGTGTGAGTATCATGTGAATGTGGTTCAGAGTCACTGACTCCTCTGTGTCCGAGCGCAGGAGGCCCGCGAGGCTCTGGAGGCTAAAGACCGATACATGGAGGAGATGGCCGACACGGCGGACGCCATCGAGATGGCCACGCTGGACAAAGAGATGGCGGAGGAGCGCGCCGAGTCGCTGCAGCAGGAGGTGGAGGCTCTGAAGGAGAAGGCAGAGGAGCTGACCATGGACCTGGAGATCCTGAAGCACGAGATCGAGGAGAAGGGCTCGGACGGAGCGGCGTCCAGCTATCACCTCAAGCAGCTGGAGGAGCAGAACGGCCGTCTGAAGGAGGCTCTGGTCAGGTAAAGCACACCTGAGTACATCACCATCGTTCATTCATATCACTCCAGTAGCACCGTCAACCTCATTAGACTTTAATTCTGTCATCTATTATTACTAGTGTGATTAATCGCTTACAAAATAGACATAATATATGCATGTGTGCCCATTAATTTTGAAAATATAATTATGTTCAGGATGAGGGATCTGTCGTCGTCGGAGAAGCAGGAGCACCTGAAGCTCCAGAAACAGATGGAGAAGAAGAACTCTGAGCT
This sequence comes from Schizopygopsis pylzovi, assembly GCA_027422435.1. Classification (NCBI taxonomy): domain Eukaryota; kingdom Metazoa; phylum Chordata; class Actinopteri; order Cypriniformes; family Cyprinidae; genus Schizopygopsis; species Schizopygopsis pylzovi. Next base: position 1,120,686 of record CM049819.1, read on the forward strand.
GGAGACTCTGAGAGCGCAGAAGGAGAAGCTGCAGGAGGAGATGAAGCAGGCCGAAGCCACGATAGACGAGCTCAAGGAGCAGGTTAGTCCGAGAAACACATGTTCAGCTTCACACGAGTAGAGCTGGGGATCGAGATTATTCCATGATTGGATTCATAAGCTTGCTATTCTGTAGGATTTCAGTCTTGATTCAATTCAGTTTGATTCATTTAAATATATAGGCAATCAGGGACATTAGTTTCAATTGTTTTCAAGGAATAAAGATCTCACAACTGAAGCAATACAATAAACCTTCAATATGTGTCCCTGGAGCCAGTCATAAGCAGCACAGGCCAACAATACATTGTATGGGTCAAAAATTTATAGATTTTTCTTTTATGCCAAAAATCATTAGATATTAAGATCATGTTCCATGAAGATATTTTGTACATTTCCTACCGTAAATATATCAAAACTTCATTTGATTACTAATATGCATTGCTAAGAACAACTTTAAAGATGATTTTCTCAATATTTCGAGTTTTTAGCACCCTCAGATTCCAGATTTACAAATATTGTCCGATCATAACAAACCATGCATCAATGGAAAATGATATATCCAGCTTTCAATCATGACTGGTTTTGTGCTCCAGGGTCACACATTACTAACATTGAAGTGATTTGTAAACATTTAAATTGCACTCAAGGCTGTTTTATAATAAAAATGTATTCAGCTTATGGTGATAAAATGTAAATGTGACATCACGATATTGATCTCAATGTGTTTTATTGACGTCTTTCTGTGGTTAAATCAGTGATTGATGGGTTACATGAGTTGTTCTGTTCCTTCTGATGTTTATTTGATGCTGAAACTAGTAGTAAAGAGGAAAATATGATTGCTTTATTGCAGTAATATATCACCAGGTTTTAAAGAGTCACAAAACCATCATTAAGTTGATTAAATTTGGTGATAATATTGATTAGAATGATTTCTTTTGTATGAACCGTATGATATATGGTGTGTTTTCAGGTGGACGCGTCTTTAGGAGCTGAGGAGATGGTGGAGACACTGACGGAGAGAAACTTAGACCTGGAAGAGAAAGTGCGGGAACTCCGAGAGACCGTCAGTGACCTGGTGAGACGCACGTTCAGCATTTTAATCATCGTAGCTGCACTTTCAACACTAAAGCAGGCAGAGTCCATTATGGTGTACTGTAAAGTCTTTGGCTCTGAATATGACCGTGAACATTGGTTCAGGAAGCGATAAACGAGATGAACGACGAGCTGCAGGAGAACGCGCGCGAGACGGAGCTGGAGTTGCGCGAGCAGCTGGATCTGGCCGGCGCTCGGGTTCGAGAGGCTCAGAAGAGAGTGGAGGCGGCGCAGGAGACGGTGGCCGACTATCAGCAGACCATCAGCAAATACAGAGAGCTCACCGTGCACCTGCAGGTCAGTGAGACGCAGACCATAACACGCATGAAACAGATTTCACTTGGATAGATCTGTTCGGGATCTTATGGAAGCCCATTTCTGCCACTGAATAAAAAAAAAAAAAGGTTATTGTGACTTTTTATCTCACAATTCTGACTTTTTTTCTCAATTGGGTGATATAAATTCACAAATCTGACGTTGTTTTCTCCTAATTGCGTGATATAAACTCGCAATTGCTTCTGAGATATAAATTCGCAATTCTGAGAACGTAGTCCCCCCCCCCCCCCCCCCTCAAACTGGACTTTAACTCGCAATTAAGAGTTTCTCACAATTCTGAAAAAAAAGTCAGAATTGTGAGTTTGTATCATGCAATTATACTAAAAAAGTCAGAATTGTGAGTTTGTATCATGCAATTATACTAAAAAAGTCAGAATTGTGAGTTTGTATCATGCAATTATACTAAAAAAGTCAGAATTGTGAGATATAAACTTTTGCAGGGAAAAAAAAGTTGCAATAACCTTTTTTATTTTGTTGGCGGAGACGGGCTTTCATTTCTGCTACTGAATTATAAAAAATGTAATTGCATCTTTTTATCTCACAACATTTTTCTCATGATTGTGAAATATAAATGTAATAAATGTGCTCGCAATTGTGAATTATAAAGTCCAATGAGTGGTAAATAAGAGCAGTATGTTCTCAGAATTGCGAGTTTGTCTCAGAATTATGATGTTTCTTGTAATTGCATGTTATGAAGTCAGAATTGAGTTTATTTCTCGTAACTGCGACTTCATCAATTCTGAGAAAAATATTCAGATTTATGAGATTAAAAAGTAGCAAATCACCTTTTTTATTTATTCTAATTTATATTATTATTATTGTTCAGTGGCGGAAACCAGCTTCAAATTATGATTCTCGTCCAAAACACAAACAATTTGGACCAACTGAGCTGAAAAACCAAACCTTATAAGCGAATCTTATCTTTTGTGATTAAAATAAAGTGAGCACAAAAAAATATTTTAGCGATTTTTATTTTATTTTTTATTTTTAATTTTGTTTAAATATATATTTTTATGTAATATTTTCATAACATTTTCTGTACGTGAAAATATTGACTATGCAAATGTCAGTGTTGATCAATATAATAATCACTTTAAAACAACGTTATATATATTATAAAACATAAACGTGACTTAAATTCTGTTTCAAAGCGATCATAATTTTCTTAAACATGTTTTTACTGTATATGCAAAACACAATAATTATAACTAATGTGTTTGTTAAAGTGACCACTAGCTTAATAGAGCTGGTTTGATTTTACAGTTTCTCATTAGGTTTAAATATGTTTAAATAGTTACATTTTTTGTAAAGTATTTTCCATTGAAATGCCACCGTTGTAAAGCTGATGTGTTCTCCGCCGCATGAACAGGAAGTGAACCGAGAGCTGACCAATCAGCAGAGCAGCTCGGCCGAGCAGCTGCAGCAGCCCACCGCAGAACTCTTCGACTTCAAGATCAAGTTCGCCGAGACCAAAGCTTACGCCAAGGTACGGTCAGCCATCATCTCAGCCGAGCCTCGAAACACACCGAGAACGAGCACTACAGCAGTGTGTTTGTGTGTGTGTGTGTGTCTGTGTGTTGTGTGTGTCTGTCTGTGTGTGTGTGTGTGTCTGTGTCTTTCATATGTCTGTGTCTGTCTGTCTGTCTGTGTTTGTGTGTGTCTGTGTGTGTGTGTGTCTGTGTGTCTGTCTGTCTGTCTGTCTGTGTGTGTGTCTGTGTGTCTTTCATATGTCTGTGTCTGTCTGTCTGTCTATCTGTGTGTGTGTGTGTGTGTGTGTGTCTGTGTGTCTTTCATATGTCTGTCTGTCTGTCTGTCTGTCTGTCTGTCTGTCTGTCTGTCTGTCTGTCTGTCTGTCTGTCTGTGTGTGTGTGTGTGTCTGTCTGTCTGTCTGTCTGTCTGTCTGTGTGTGTCTGTGTGTCTGTCTGTCTGTCATATGTCTGTGTGTCTGTCTGTCTGTCTGTCTGTCTGTCTGTCTGTCTGTCTGTCTGTCTGTCTGTCTGTCTGTCTGTCTGTCTGTGTCTGTCTGTGTGTGTGTGTGCGTGCGTGTGCATGTTTTTGTGGTTTATGAGGACACAAATTTGTATAATGACATGAGTATTACAGGTATTATAAGGAGAAGGTGATTTATGAGGACATTTTCAGTGTCCCCATAATTCAAAAGGCTTATAAATCATACAGAATTAGTTTTTTTGAGAAAGTAAAAATGCACAAAGTTTCCTGTGAGGGGTAGTTTTTGGTGTAGGGCGATAGAAAAAACAGGTTTGAACAGTATAATTTGTACAGTATACATTATGCCTATGGAGAGTCCCCGTTAATCATAAAAACCAACGTGTCTGTGTGTGTGTTCTGTGTGTGTCTGTGTGTGTGTGTGTGTGTGTGTGTGTGTGTGTGCGCGCGCGCGCAGGCCATCGAGATGGAGCTCCGCAAGATGGAGGTGAATCAAGCGAACCGTCAGGTGTCTCTGCTGACGTCCTTCATGCCCGAGTCCTTCCTGAGACACGGAGGAGACCACGACTGCATCCTCGTGCTGCTGCTCATCCCCAGACTCATCTGCAAGGTTTCTGTCACAAACTGAGAGGCTAGGAAACTACCTCATGCTTCAGGACCGTTGTTACATGGTTTAAGATCATTTACTGCTTTTAAACTTTAATCTTAGCATCGACTTCAGACCGAAGTAAGACTGTCGAAGACATCTCTGTTCATTTGAAATAAGATAACATTTAAATATGAGATGAAACGAGTTCAAGATGAAGCTCTACAATTATTACCTGGAAATAAATAAACAATTTGACTGAATTAAAACCATCAAGGAAATAAAAATCAATTAAACCTTAAATAGTCTTATTTAAATATGCACTAACATATATAGCTGGAAACAAATATAAATGTGAACTGATGAAAAACTGAAATAAAAATCAATTAAACCTATTTGTGTCCCTGGAGCACAGAAGCAGTCATACGCAGCACAGCTATATTTAACAACAATACATTGTATGGGTCAAAATTATACATTTTTATTTTATGCCAAAAATCATTATGATATTAAGATCATGTTCCATGAAGATATTTAGTAAATGTATCAACTTAAGTTTGAATTATTAATATGCATTGCTAAGAACTTAATTTGAACAACTGTAAAGATGAGTTTCTCAATATTTAGATTTTTTTGCACCCTCAGTTTCCAGATTTTCATAATATTCTCCAATCATAACAAACCATGCATCAATGATGTTGATGTAAGATGCGTGCACCAGGCATTAATAAAAACAGCTATCGGTAACGTTAGCTAGTTTTAGCCAGAGATGCCCTGTTTACATTAACGTTCTGCTCGTAACTTAACGAGTGAATGACAAGCAGAAAATGAACGTCTTCATTTGTATTGGGGTTGAATACTTATGCACATTTTGCTTGTATTCAGTAAATGTAATAAATGATATTGCCGATCCTCTCAGGATACCTGGAATCAGTGTTACAAGTACCCCAGGAACATCGCTTTCCCATTTATTTGTAGCATAAACATCAATCGGATCCTCCAATGTTTCTGTCGCAGCTCATACTCGACTGCCATTGGCTCGTCCGTGTTCGAGGGGAGGGGCTAACCGATAGGTCAATTAAATGAGCTGGCTGTGTCTGTGAGTTTCCTCTGCTGGTGGTTCTGTCTGGTTCTGGTTAGTGATGTGTGTGTGCTGTCGCAGGCGGAGCTGATCAGCAAGCAGGCGCAGGAGAAGTTCGATCTGGGCCGAGGCGCTGGACTGCGAGGAGCCGCCGGAGAGCAGCTGAGCTTCGCGTCCGGTCTGGTTTATTCCCTGACGCTGCTGCAGGCCACGCTGCACAGATACGAGCTGTAGGTGTCCATCGTCATTACTCTGCTCTCTACAGATCAGATCTGCTGCACCTCACACTAGCACTGCAGCGCTGTTCTGGCATCAGTACCAGTTTAATGTCTGCAATTCTATTTTAATGTACTGTAAAATGTCATTTATATCCGTGACATTACTCCAGTCTTCAGTGTCTTCTTCAGAAATCATTCTGATTTAAACAATATGCTAATTTATGAGTGTTTTGCTGCTTAATATTTTGGTTACACTTGATTTTAAACTGTTATTGTGCTGAGTAATATTAATTAAATGCATCATATTCTTACTATATGGTTAGGTTGAGGGTTACTTGCATGTAATTATGCATAACTAATTGTTATTATATGAGTAAGTACATGTGTATCAAGAACATCTTAACATAACGTGTTTCCAAAATTTTTTATAACCTTTATTTTTTATTTGATGAATAAAACGTTAAAAAGAGCATAATTTGTTCAAAATAGAAATCCTATCTAACAATGTTAGTCTTTAATATGGCTTTATATGCATTTAACACATCCCTCCTGAATAAAATTATACATTTTGTTTTAAAAAAAGAAAGGAAGGCCGCAGTGCATATGCATTAATAAACGTAATAAACACTGTTCTATTTAACTTTTTATTTATCAAAGAATCCTGAAAAAAGCATCGCATGTACCAAAAAAATATTAGGCAGCACAACTGTTTCCAACATTGATAATAAATCAGCATATTATTATGATTTCTGAAGATCATGTGATGCTGAAAATACAGCTTTGATCATAGAAATAAATTACAGTTTACAGTATATTCAAATAGAAAACTTATTTTATTTTGCATTAATATTCCACAAAAGTACAGCATTTTTTTGTATTTTTTATCAAATATATACACCCTTAATTAGCATGAGAAACCTGTTTGAAAACAACTCACTGATCTCAAACTTGCATAAACATGCGCACATATATAATTTGGGGTGTATAAATGCATTTGTATTTGTTCAATTTTAATTGATTTAATAGAAGAAACTCCATTAAAAATCGTACTGATCCCACACTTCTGAACAGCACAGTATATACACATACACACATGTAAATTGGTGTGTTTTCAGCCTTATTATAAATCTCTCTCAGTGAATGTTGTGTTGAGACGTGAGGTGTGGTGTTACAGTAATGTGTGTGTGTGTGTGTGTGTGTGGGGATCGTCTCAGAGCTCTGGCTCAGTGTGATGTGGAGGTGTATAAGCGCATGGGCACGCTGTACTCGGAGATGAGCGTTCACGAGCGATCGCTGGACTTCCTCATCGATCTGCTGCATAAAGACCAGCTGGACGAGACGGTGCTGGTGGAGCCACTCACCAAAGCCATCAAATACTACCAGGTGCACACACACACACACACACACACACACTCTCACACAAACACACACTCTCACTCACTCCCTCTCACTCACTCATACACACACACACACACACTCTCACTCACTCACTCACACACTCACACACACTCACACACACACACACTCACTCACTCTCTCACACACTCACTCACTCACTCACTCACTCACTCACTCACTCACTCACTCACTCATCTCCACACACACACACTCTCACACAAACACACACTCTCACTCACTCCCTCTCACTCACTCATACACACACACACACACACTCTCACTCACTCACTCTCTCACACACACACACTCTCACACAAACACACACTCTCACTCACTCCCTCTACACTCACTCATACACACACACACACACACACACACTCTCACTCACACACTCACACACACTCACACACACACACACACACTCACTCACTCACACACTCACTCACTCACTCACTCACTCACTCTCTCACACACTCACTCTCTCACACACACACACTCACTCACACACTCACTCACTCACTCACTCACTCACTCACTCACTCACTCACTCACTCACTCACTCACTCACTCACACACAGCAGATCAGATCTCTGTAGCGTATCAGTGATGTGATGTGTGTGTTGATTGTTGCAGCAACTGTACAGCGTTCATCTGTCGGATCAGCCTGAGGACTGCACGGTCCAGCTGGCGGATCACATCAAGGTACAGCACTTCTGTCGTCAGAGACCGAACACCACACACTCGTCTCGTCTGATTCGGACTGCTTCCCTCAAACGATGCTGCTGGTTCAGTGCCACAAAACACTCGTACAGTCACACTTTGGTTTTTATTTGAAAGTAGGATTTAATTTTTTATTTTAGTGTAATTGATGTACTATCATAGTTTGTATTCATATTTTGAATTAGTCTTTATTTTCAGTTTATTTTATTTGTAATTTTATGTGTTTTTGACATTTGTTTTAGTACCATTTAAGTTATTTTTTATTTTAGTTTTAGATCAGTTTTGTTGTATTATATATTTCCAGTTAGTAATTTCAGTGTAGTATCTTTGATATACCATCACAGTTTGAATCAATATTGTGAATTTGTTTTTATTTGTGTATTTTCTGTTTTCATTTTAATTTGTCATGCCGCTGACGGTCACGGCGAGTGTGTTTCATGCTTGGGCGCCGCCCATTTCAGATGGATTGTCCCCACTGTGTGGATATGAGTCAGCGCTCGCGGAGAGCTTTCTTTTTAGAGAGTGATTCTGAGGCACAGACCCAGTTTCCCGTGACATATCGCTGATATTGTCCTTCCTACAAGAGCTGTTGGACAAGAGACGCTCTCCTTCCACGCTCAAGGTCTATATATCAGCTACAGCAGCCTCACACGCTCCTACAGCCGCTACAGTCTGTCGACCTATGATCCCGGTCGCTAAAGACCGCCCTGCTACTGGCGCTAGCATCGGTCAAGTGAATGGGTTATTTACAGGCACTCTCTTTGAGCCCCACCTACCTTCAATTTGGGCCTAACGACTCCAAGGTCGTCCCGAAGCCAGGGCATTATGTACCAAAGGTGCTCTGGACTCAGTTTAGAGCACAGGTAATGTCGCTCTCTGCGCTTCATCCCTCAGACGAGGACCAGGAGCTGAAATTACTCTGCCCCATTATGGCACTGAAATATACCTGGAGCGTTCCGCCCGCTTTAGGCAGTCGGACCAGCTCTTTGTTTGCTTCTGTAACCGCACCAAAGGGCGTCCGGTCACGAAGCAGAGACTTTCAAGGTGGATAGTTGACACTATTACGCTAGCTTACTCTTCCTTGGGCCTGCATTGCCCCATTGGAGTACGAGCACACTCCACAAGAGATGTTTCCTCGTCGTGGGCGTTATCTAGCGGAGTGTCCATCGCAGAAATATGTGTGGCGGCCGGCTTGGCCTCGCCGTCCACATTCGCTAGGTCTAACCTGGAAGTCCCTGCTTTACAGGCACGGGTCCTCTTTGCTTGAATGGACTTAAACCTTAACAGGTGGGACCGGCACTGAGCAAAGTTTGGTTTTAAGTTTTAATTTTAGGTTTTATTCAGTACTTTAATGTAATTATATTTAAGTTATCAGGCAGCACTTATCATTCTTCCTCTAATATTTTACTTGCTTTAACAAAAATGGTTTTAATGGTTTATTTGAATGAAAATAACGAGTCCCTCAGTCTTTGTGCTGTTTTCTGAGCATGTCTGAATAATGCAGTAACACACGACTGATCTGTGACCTGCAGTTCACCCAGAGCGCTCTGGACTGCATGGGGTCAGAGGTCGGCCGTCTGCGGGCCTTCCTGCAGCCGGGACAGGAAGGGGCGGAGCTCTCTGTGCTCCTGAAGGACCTGGACACTTCCTGTGGAGACATTGGTCAGTTCTGTAAGAAGATCCGCAGGAGGATGCCAGGAACAGATGCTCCGGGGATTCCTGCCGCGCTCAGCTTCACTCCTCAGGTGCTCACGTCTGCTCACTCACTTACTTACTCACACACACACACTCACTACACACACACACACACTCACTTACACGCTCGCTCGCTCGCTCACTCACACACTCACTCAGTCACTGCACGCTCGCTCGCTCACTCACTCACTCACACATTCACTCACTCACTTACACGCTCTCTCACTCACACATCACTCAGTCACACACCTCCATCACACACACACATCACTCACTCACACACACATCCTCACTTACACACACACACACATCACACACTCGCTCACTCACTCACTCACACACACACACACACACACACACTACACACTCACACACTCACTTCACACACGCACTCGCACACTCACACTCAGCTCACACACGCTCGCTCTCACTCACTCATCACACACCCCTCGCTCACTCACACTCACTCCTCACTACTCACTCACACACTCACACACACACTTACACACACTCACACACACTCACACCACCACACACACACACACACACACACACACACACACACACACAACACACTCTCACTCACACACGACACTCTACACTCACTCACACACTCACTCACTCACTCACTCACTCACTCACACACTCACACACACACACTCTCACTCACTCACTCACACACAGAGCGAGAGATTGTGTTGATATATGTTATGTGTGTGTGTTAAGGTTGGCGAGGCGCTGGCGGACTGCAGGAAGCAGCTGACCCGTGTGGTGGCGGTTCTGCAAGAAGTAGCAGCAGCAGGATCTCAGATGATCGCTCCGCTGGCCGAGACAGAGGGACTGACACCGCTGAAGATAGAAGACATGATGTTCAAAGTAGTGGATCAGGTACACACACACACACACACAGAGAGAGAGACACACACACACACACACACACACAGAGAGAGAGAGAGACACACACACACACAGAGAGACACACTCACACACGTGCACACACATGTTTTTTTTTTTTTTTTTAAGTGGGGACATCCCATAGGTGCAATGTTTTTTATACTGTACAAACTGTATGTGCTAATGCACATTACATTAGACTATTTCTACTGACAACACAGCATTTATACTTTCCCCCCAAAAAAACTCACTCTGTATGATTTATAAGCGTTATGAAAAGTGGGGACATGGGGCAATGTCCTGAAAAGTTACCTTCACCTTGTAATACCTGTCAACCTGTGTCATTATTCAATTCAATTTTATGTCCTCACTTGTCACAAAAAAGCGCATACACACTCACACACAGAGAGGCACACACACATAGAGAGAGAGAGAGAGACACACACGCTTGCATACACACAACACGCACTCTGGATGCTATGTCACTAACAGCTTGTGTGTGTGTGTCTCTCTCTCTCTCTCTCTCTTCTCTCTCTCTCTGTTTGTGTGTGTCTCTCTCTCTCTCTGTGTTTGTGTGTGTCTCTCTCTGTGTGTGTCTGTGCGTGCATGTGTGTGTGATTGCAGGTGTACAGCGCTCATGGACTCAATGCGTTCGAGTGTCTGCGTCAGTCCTGCGCCGCGGTCATCGCCACCATGAACAAGATGGCCACCGCCATGCAGGAGGGAGAGTGTGACGCGGAGCGGCCGCAGCGTCCGGTACACACACACACACACTCTGACGGTAACGCTCGCTCAATCCCATGATGCCTCTGATCTGTCTGATGCTCTGTGTGTGTCTGTGCAGCGTCCCCCGGTGGAGATCCGCGCCGCTGCCGTCAGAGCCGAGATGACCGACGCCGAGGGTCTGGGAAACAAGCTGGAGGACCGAGAGACGGTCATCAAAGAGCTGAAGAAATCCCTCAAGATCAAGGTCAGGTCGCTTCAGTCACGTTATAAACACGTACAGCGGGTAATATCTGTCCCTGGAGCACAGAAGCAGTCATAAGCAGCACAGGTATATTTGTAGCAATAGCCAACAATACATTGTATGGGTCAAAATTATCAAATTTTCTTTTATGCCAAAAATCATTGGATATTAAGATCATGTTCCATGAACATATTTTGTACCGTAAATATATCAAAATATAATTTGATTAGTAATATGCATGGTTAAGAACTTAATTTTTAAAACTTTAAACAACTAGATTTTTTTGCACCCTCAGATTCCAGATATTGCCCTTTCATAACAAACCATACATCAATGGAAAGATTATTTATCCAGCTTTCAATAAAAAAAAAAAGACTCATGACTGGTTTTGTGGTCCAGCATCCACATATATTAAAATCTGAAATCTGTGTGTGATCAATCTCTCAGGGTGAGGAGCTGAGTGAGGCGAATGTTCGTCTGAGTTTACTGGAGAAGAAGCTGGACACGTCGACGAGAGACGCAGACGAGCGAGTGGAGAAGATCCAGACCAAACTAGATGAGGCTCTGACTCTGCTGAAGAAGAAGGAGAAGTACGAGTCTCTGCTGATATCAGACGAGCCCGGCGTGAAACGGTTAATGAGTGCTGTTCTCTGTCTGCAGGGAGTTTGAGGAGACGATGGATGCGCTGCAGGCCGACATCGATCAGCTGGAGTCAGAGAAGGCGGAGCTAAAGCAGAGGATCAGCAACCAATCACGAGCCGCCGAAGGTGTCCGTGGACCGCAAGCGTCTGGAATCGCCTCGATCGTCACAGGAACTGCTGCTGGTACACACGCGCACAGACACACGCGCACACGCAGACACACAGGCACACGCGCACAGACACACGCGCACACGCAGACACGCAGGCAGGCACACGCAGACGCGCAGGCACAGACACAGGCACACGCGCACAGACACTCACACACACACGCAGACACGTAGACACTCACAACAGGATTACAACATAGATAACTAAAATTAGAAAAAACACTTGAAATAAAATAAACATTAACTGAGATCAGCTAATTGCCAAAGCTAAATTAACTTAAATTAATAATTAAAAATAACTATGTAATAACTACATAATTCAACTATATAGACATAAAAAAATTACAAAAGGTACTAAAACTTGAACTACAGTTAAAGTAAAAATATAAAGTATATAATTTAAATCTAATTTGAAGTTGTATTGATATTATATCAATTATACAAAAATATATATATATATTATTATAGTTAACTAAAACTATGGCCATTAATATATGTGACCCTGGACCACAAAACCAGTCATAAGGCTAATAAAAAAAAAAAATTGATCTTAATATCCTAATGATTTTTGTCATAAAAATAAATAAATTATAATTTTGACCATACAATGTATTGTTGTACAGAAATCAGCCGATAATGGCTTAATATATCAATATCGGTTAAAGGACAGAAGCTTACATGAATAAAAATAAATAATCACAAACATGTCACTTGTAAATTAAATAAGTTTATCTGCAGATTTATTCATTACGGTATAATGTGTATTTTTTTCGAATTATGAGTTCTTAAAGATTTTCAGAACTTAAATCTTAAAATAATATGTTAAGGTCACCACTGCATCTTTCTGAAAAAACAACAACAGATGAAGCGAAGGAGATGTATAAAGTCGATTTATTATTATTTTCAAAGCTTTCAATGTTCTGTCATTATAAAGGGACTTCAGTATTGTTTATTTCATTCTAACAAAAATGTAAAATACATTTCTCATAATTGTTGCTCAGGAGAGACTTGGTGTTGTTTCCAAACAAAAGGAAATATATTGGCATCAGCTATCGGCCCTTTATCTGCATTTAATACACGAGCCGTGGTTCTCTGACAAGCTAGGCATCGCGTTCATTATCGCTGACGATTCATCTGAGATGAATACAATTATACATTTACTAAAACTGTAACTAAAATGAAAGTGAAAACCGTAACCGTAAACTAAATGTGTGTTCAGGAGGAATGCCGGCGGGCGTGAGCGGCGTCTCGGGTGTGCTTCAGGTGGTGGACTCTCCTCTCCTCAAACAGCAGATCGACGTGCAGCGACTCGCCATCAAGCAGCTGAAGAGTGAGAACTACAGACTGAAGGTGTGTGTGTGAGCCGATACAGGCACGCATGTGCACACACACACACGCACGCACACTCACACACACACACGCACGCACGCACACACACACTCACACACTCTCTCTCACATACGCACGCACACACACACACACACACACACACACACACACACACACTCTCTCTCTCACACACTCACACACAGACACACACACATACACACACTCACACTCACACACACTCTCTCACACACACACACTCACACACACGCACACACACTCACACTCACACACACTCACACACTCTCATACTCTCTCTCACATACGCACTCACACACACACACACACACACACACACACACACACTCACACACTCTCTCTCACATACGCACGCACACACACACACACACACACTCACACACTCTCTCTCACATACGCACGCACACACACACACACACACACACACACACACACACTCACACACTCTCTCACATACGCACGACACACACACACACACACACACACACACACACACACACACACACTCTCTCTCACACACCCGCACGCACACACTCTCTCTCACACACCCGCACGCATGCACACACACACACTCTCACTCACTCACTCACTCACTCACTCACTCACTCTCTCACACACACACACACACACACACACACACACACACACACACACACACACACACTCTCTCTCACTCTCACACACACACACACACACACGCACACACACGCACACTCTCTCACAGACACTCATACACACACTCTCTCACACACACACACACATACGCACACACACGCACACACACTCTCTCTCTGTTACCTCTGACCCCGGCAGGCTGAGAAGATGCGAGCGCAGCTGTCGTCTCTGCCGCCGCTGCAGCCGGTGAACATGACGGCGGTGATGAAGGAGGCTCCGGACGGATCTCTGTACCGCAGAACCGACCTGCTGCTCAACAACCTGCTGAAGATGAGCGCCGGCCTGAGAGTCGTCGACATCAGTGGAAAAACCTCAGGTGAGCTACGACTGCATCACATCACCTGCAGCAACTCAGACAATCAGTCCCGACCCAGCTAACCGCTGAAGGAGACCACCAGATACATTTCCATAGCTTGTGCTGTTTTTGTGGAATAAGATATTAATAATAAAAAACAAACAAGCAGAAAAAAATACGTTCTCTTCAAAAAAAATACCAAAAAAATGATTCCTTAAAAAATATCTTAATTATTACTTAAGTCATAGTCATGAGAAAAAAAGTCAAAATTGTGACTTTTAAAAATCTCAAAATACTGAGACATTAATTGTGACTTTTAAAGACATAATTTCCACTTAGTAAATCATAATTTCGACTAGGGCTGTGCGATATGACGATATATATCGGATGGACGAAATAAAAAGTCTATCGTTTCATATTATATTCTATTGTTTATATCGTGGTGTCGCAAAATACATTGTTTCCGGTAATATCTTTTCATAATTTGAGTGACTGCGATCTTACTGAGTAAGTCATCATTTGTGACCTGTGCTGGCAAAATTATTATGAATGTGCTCTGGCTATTTTTAAGCTACAAACAACAAAAAAGTAAAAAAAAAAATATTTGTGTCGAATTTGAGGTTTTCACAAAAATGAGTTCATTAATGAGTCCTTTTTATCTTGTAATAATGACTTGAGTATGTCATAATTTAGACTTTAAGGCATGATTTTTCTTCTTGCGTGGCGGACATGGGCTTCCATTTTTTGTCCTATTTTCTTTCTTCAAAAACTTCTTCTCAAAAAAACTTTCTTCTCAAAAAAAAAGAAATGAAGAGTAAAGTTTTTTAGTGAGAAGAAAATGCTGAAGCATACATTTTTGTAGAAATTTTTGATGACTGAAAACTATTGTTTTTTTGATGAAAAAAAACTAAACATTAATGAGCAAATAATCCTGTTTTTGATGAAAGGGGAAAAAAAGCTTTCACGAGGAACAAACACTTAATGCTAAGAGAACGTTTTGTGAAGAAGAAAAGTTTTTTGATGAGAGAAAAAGTATCAATGTCTTTCAAAAGCTAAATGACTGCTCAAACTGAGCAGCGGTTGATGTATGTGTAGATGTTTATGAATGTGTGATATCTGTGTGTTTGCAGCGAGTGCGAGCGCTCAGCTGCTGGAGCAGACCGCCAGACTGAAGTCTCTGAGCGACGCGCTGGATAAACTGAAGGTACGGTGTGTTTTGATGGTGTTTGACGGTGTGTTCTGATGGAGTATGAGGTGTTCTGATGGTGTACGGTGTGTGTTCGTCTCAGGTTGAAGTGTCGCAGCACGTCGTGTCGCAGCAGCCTGGAGCTCGTGTGTTGTCTGACTTCGCCTCCTTCCCCTCCACATCTTTCGTCAAGGTAAGAGCGAGCGCGCACACACACACACACACACAGTCTGTAGCTCTGTGAGTGTGTTCAGGAGTAACGGCCTGTCTGAGGTGACGGTGGTGTGTCTCGAGGCGCAAGCCTCGTGTCGCAGCAGCAGGAGCCGTGCTCGTGCTGACGTCGCCTCCTCCCCACCCACGTCTCAGGAAGGTCCGAAGACACATACATCCACAGCTGCTCGTCGGCGCTAGCAGCGCAAACGCCTTCGTCTTGTCTGCAGCCAAAGCAGCTGCAGCGCGTGCATCGCCTGCTCATGACGTAAACACTGCCTCACTCGCCAAAAAGTCAGAACATCCTGCGTCCGAATGAGCAAGTACAGTCCAGCAGCTGCTCGTCTTCTGGCCTACAGCGCCTAAACACAGCCTTCATCTTTCTGACCAAAAAAGTTCAATAATTCGCGGTCTCAGTATTCATGTACACTTAGATTGCAAATAAAGCGCAATAAAAAACAAATGCAATCAATCTAATTCTGAGCCAAAAAAGTCAGAATTGCAGATTAAACTCAGAATTTGATTTGTAAATTTAAATTTAATTTTAATGCAGTTTTTTTTCTCTTCTGAGCCAAAAAGTCAGAATAATACGTTTTTTTTGTGATTTTAAAAAACAAAACGGATTCAGTTATATCACAGATCTGACTTTTTTCTCGTAATTTTGAGGTTTATATCTCAACAAGTTAGAATTGCAACATAAAATCTTAGAATTGTAAGATATAAACTTGCAATTGTGATTTAAACGTCAGAATTGCAAGATAAAAGTTTTTTTTGTTTTTGTAATTGCTAGAAAGTAAGTCTAAGTTTATCTCACATTTATTTTTTTTTTGTAATTCTGAGTTTAATTTTTGTGGCGGAAAAAAACAGAATTGCGAGATGTAAACTCAGAAGTATGATTTTTTTTCTCTCGTAAATTTAAGAATTTAAACGTTGCAATTCTGAGCCTGAAATTTCTGAAAATAAGTTTAGTTTTTGTGGTGAATAAAAAATATAATTGTGCGATGTAAACCCAAGATAGCGAAGAAACTCAAAATTCTGTCGCAGTTCTGACTTTTTTCTCGTAATGTTGAGTTATATATCACAAGTTAGAATTGCGACAAAATCTTAGAATTGGAAGACATAAAAATAAACAATTAGTGAAAAAAAAAATGTTAAGATGTAAAGTCAGAATAACACTAAAAGTCAGAGTTGCGAGATGTCCGCTCCGCGAGAAGGAAAGTCATAGTTCTGAGTTCACATTTTTAGCTTTTTTTTGTTTACATTTTTGTGGCAAAAAAAACAATTAAGATGTAAACTGCAATTCTGACTTCATCTCGTAATTTCAAGATATTAACTAAGATATTAATTAGGAAATATAAATCTGAAGTTGTGAGAAAAAAGTTTGTATTTCTTGGTGGAAGTGCGAAAAATATCACACCGAATTGCGAAAAATACTTGCGAAAAGTTCTGAATTTCGAATTCGCAATTTTTTTTTTTTTTTTCAAGTTTATATAATCTTGAGAATAAATTCAAAATTGCAAAATAATTGCATGAAATTAAATAATTTGACAATTTTACCATTCAAGACTTTATTTAAACATTTCTTATGTTTCAGAGAAACTCAAAAGTAGACGCTATAAATTCCTGCTTTTGTTTTTCACTGGAAACGCTCGCAGTGTTGAATTATTCCTTTAACAGAGGAAGATTTACTCAAACCCCTTTAACTTTTAATTAGCTGAGCTTTAACATAATGCTTGCAATATGTTAAACGGTTCACGTATATCGTTGCTTCCATGCTTTGATTTTCTATTTAGTCTAATCGTTTGGTTTCACGTTTCACATAATGAGGCATCACGGTTTGTTTCTAGTCATTGTATGAATACACCTTTGGTGAAGGAGGTTTGAGGTTAACTGTACTAACGCTGTAGCGAAGCGATCAGTAGGTCTGGATGATAATCGTAGGTTTGCACCAGTAACTCATATATTAGCATCAATCAAGAGCCACGACTTAAATCATTTATGCAAGTCACTCTTTCCATGTATTTAACACCTTCTGATCTTCTCTCTGGTTGATTAGCATTTATTCTCTTTGATGGTTGGGTCAGAGTTATTATAGTTTATGCATTTGTCATGTTTCTCAATGCATTAAAGTTGAAAAAAAACATGTTTTTTGTGCTTGAAGTTTTTTTTTTATCCACTCAATATTTAACTGTAAGTAACAAAAACCATGCTCTAAAACTCCTCAAAAGCCCAGTTTTAATAAAACAAGGTTTATGTGAGTATTACAAAGTCTCCTATATATGCAGTATGCTTAAATTCATGGCATTAAATGTTGCATACACTGCACAAATCGAATACCTTTCAGTGTTTTTGTCTCGTTTTACAATACACATCTTTTCACGTCAATATTGATTTACTGGAGAAGCTAAATGAAATGATCTAGTTTTATTTTCTGAGAAATGTAACAAAAATTAGTCTAAAACAAGGATCTGTGAATTGGGAATGAAAGTTTGTTTGGAGTTGATTTAAGAGACATTGTGTTCCAGTCAATTTATTCCTTAAGAAGTCTCAAAAATGTCCCTTTATTAAACATGCATAAACCTGAAAAGTGTCCACTAAATGCATGCATCTAAAACACAAACGAAGCACAGGTGAAAAAGCCAGAAAGGAAAAGACTTCAGATTTAGTGTTTGAGAAAAAAGTTTATTTTGCCTTTAAAGCGCTTTAGATTGTAAATGCAGTAAATGTGAAATCACAAAGAGCACTAACAGCGTGTAAAACATTAACAGCAAAAGCATTAATTAGTTCAAATCGGAATAAAATGTTATTTTGGTGCCGGAGTTGAACACCGATTCCTCAGAGAAAGGCGCTGAAGAAATCCAGCTCCTCATCTTCAGTCTCCGCATCGGAGCAGAACGAAGGAGGAATGAACTGCTCCGGGTCCTCGATCCCCTTCACCGCATTAAAATAGCTGAAAACGATGAAAAACATTAAGTCTAAGGTCAGAGAAAAGCTCTGCATAAGAACATGTCAGTCTGTTGTTACGCTGCTTCTCATATATGAACTTACGTTGTGACGATCCAACCGGTCTTCTCCGTGAAGTAGAGCGTCGACACCGGGATGCATCCGAACTCTGTGACCGTGGCCAGATATTTACCTGGGAACAAAACTAAACATTAACTAAACATATGCAATGATTATAACGGCCCTCGCCACACGGCAGCTCGCAGGGGAGCCATGTCAGTCTGTTGTTACGCTGCTTCTCATATATGAACTTACGTTGTGACGATCCAACCGGTCTTCTCCGTGAAGTAGAGCGTCGACACCGGGATGCATCCGAACTCTGTGAAGCAGTGGCCAGAATACTGGAAGCAAACGGTAAACAGTATGCATCTTGTTTTATTAATGGACTCGCAGTCATTCGGCAGCTCGCAGGATCCATGCAGTGCTACTCTAAAAACTTCATCTGGAAACTAGATTTGACCGGTTTCTGATGAAAACATAAATGCAATAATTATTTATTTATAATAGTATTTATATTATAACATTTTATTTGTATTAAATTTAGAGATCATTCGATCAATTCAATGTTAGTTAAATATTTATCAATATAGATTTATGATAATAATCTTAAATGCATCGTAGAATTTTTTTTTTTATCATTTTGTTTTTTAAATATTTTAAATATATATATTTTTCATTTATAAAATATATTTTATAATATAAAAATACAATACATATAATTTTTTATATTATTTTATTGTTCTTTGTTAAATACAATTTAAATATTTTATTATTCACATTTTATTAAATTTAATGATTCTATTTCATTTTAATATAGAACATCATAAATGCATCATACAGATATTAATTTGTATATATACTACATTTTATTTATCATTTGTTAAATATAATTTAATATATTTATTATTACATTTATATTAAATTAATGATATCTAGTATCATTGAGTATATATAAACATTCATTTAAATGCATTTTACAGATTTAGTTTGTATATTATAACTACATTTATTAAATTATATTAAATAATTTTAATATATGCAGTATATTAAATCATTTTTGATTCATTATTCAACTTTATGACTATTATTTTAGCTATTTGTATCACAAAATGCATTGCATCTTGTTTTATTAATAAAAAAACATGTTAAATGCATCCTATAGATATTATAATTATAATTGTATTATAACTAATGTCTGTTACTAGTTTCTTGGCCCTGTTGAGTTCTGTTTAAGATTGACCTCCAGTCTCAGGTACGTCTCCCGTCCAGGTGTTGACCAGCAGCCCTTCCCCGGGCGCCGAGGATCCTCCCAGAACCACCTGCGACAGCAGCGAGGCATTATGGGGGATATGTGAGGGGTGGAAGGAGGCGTGGAGAGGATTCTTCTGACACGTCCGGTTCCTGTAGCTGATGGTGTAAACCACTCTCTGAGAAAATAAATGAAGAACGCATCAGAAACGCCTTTCATTACAGTACATGACTGCGTGTCATAATCATAATTATCACTTTAAAAGTCAGAATTATAAGCAAAAGTCAATTACGAGATATCAAACTGATGACATGTCATAATTATAAATATGACAGGCAATTATGAGATAAATCAAAATTCATAATTATGAGAATTTCAATTATGAAAAAAGGTCACAATTATGAGATAAAAAAAAAAAACATGGCAAAATGTTAATTATGAGATAATTGAAATTATGACAAAAATGTCACAAAAATTATGAGATAAAAAGTGAAAATTGTCAAAATTCATAATTACGAGATTAGTAAAATTGTGTCATAATTATAAAAAATTGTTTAGTCGGTTTATGAGATAAAAAGTTACAATTATGACAAAAGTCAATTATATGTAGAAACGATGGCATAAAAAGTAATAATTATAAGAAAAAAAGTCACAATTATTATATAAAAAGTAATAATCATGAGATAAATTAATTTTTGACTTAAGTCATAATTATGAGGTAAAAATCCAAAATTGTGACAGTAAAATTAAATTGAGATAAATCGACATCATGACATAAAAAGTCATTATTATGATAAAAAGTCAAAATTATGACAAGTCATAATTATGAGACAAGTCAAATTTATAATATGTCAATTATAAGATAAAAAGTCAATTATGACAGGTATTAGATAAAGTAAAAATTACAACAAAAGGGTCAATTATGAGATTTAAATTATAACAAAAAGTCAATAATGAGATGAAAGGTCAAAATTATGAGATAAAAAATAAAACATGGTAAAATGTTAATTATGAGATAAGTCTAAATTATGACAAAAAGTCAACTATGAGATAAAAAGTGAAATTGTCAAAAGGAACTATGGTTAAATGTAAAAATTATGACATTCAATTGACAACATTTTTTAATTACTGTGAAAATAAAAAGGAATTTGAAATAACAAATAGTCAACTATGAGAGAAAATGTAAAAATTATAAAATCATGTAAAATCATAATTATGAGATAAAAAAATAAAACATGTCAAAATGTTAATTATGAGATAAGTCGAAATTATGACAAAAAGTCATAATTATGAGATAAAAAGTGAACATTTTCAAAAGTCATAATTATGAGATTAGTAAAATGATGTCATAATTATAATAAATTATTTATTCGGTTTATGAGATAAAAAGTGAAAATTATGACAAGAGTCATAATTATGAGGTAAAAATCCAAAATTATGATAATAAAATTAAATTGAGATAAATCGACATCATGACATAAAAAGTCATAATCATAAGAAAAAAAAAATCAAAATTGTGACAGTCAATAGAGACAAAACGTTAAAATTATTATATAAAAAGTCATAATTATAATAAATTTATTTCTGACATAAGTCATAAATATGACGTAAAAATCCAAAATTATGACAATATTATTACAATAAATATTAATTATGACAATAAAATTAAATTAAGATAATTATGACTTTTGAAAAACTGCAGTGCTTTACAACTATAGGACAGGATGAGCTAAATAAACTTATCACTGCATCTAAACCAACAACATGTTTATTAGATCCTGTACCTACTAAACTATTGAAAGAGTTGTTACCTGTTGCAGAACAACCGCTTCTCAATATTATTAACTCCTCGCTATCTTTAGGTCACGTCCCAAAACCATTTAAGCTGGCAGTTATTAAGCCTCTTATTAAGAAACCAAAATTAGATCCTTGTGAACTGGCAAATTACAGACCCATTTCAAATCTTCCGTTTATGTCGAAAATATTAGAAAAAGTAGTGTCTGCTCAATTGTGTTCCTTTTTGCAAAAAAATGATATCTATGAAGAATTTCAGTCAGGTTTCAGGCCCCGCCATAGCACAGAAACTGCACTTGTTAAAATTACAAATGACTTGCTTCTTGCGTCAGACCAAGGCTGCATCTCGTTGCTAGTTTTACTTGATCTTAGTGCTGCGTTCGACACTATAGATCATGACATACTGATAGATCGATTACAAAACTATACAGGTGTTCAAGGGCAGGCTCTAAGATGGTTTAGATCCTACCTGTCCGATCGCTACCACTTTGTTTATTTAAACGGGGAGGCATCTCAATTATCACCAGTAAAGTATGGAGTACCACAAGGATCTGTCCTAGGTCCTCTATTATTTTCATTATATATGCTGCCCCTTGGTAATATTATTAGAAAATACGGGATTAGTTTCCATTGTTATGCTGATGACACTCAACTATATATCTCAACAAAACCAGATGAAACTTCGAAACTATCTAAGCTAACAGAGTGTGTTAAAAATATAAAAGATTGGATGACCAGTAATTTTCTCCTATTAAATTCTGATAAGACCGAGATATTACTTATTGGACCTAAAAACAGTACACAGAATCTCTTGGATTACAATCTGCAACTAGACGGATGTACTGGTACTTCCTCTACAGTTAAAAATCTGGGTGTTATATTAGACAGCAACCTATCTTTTGAAAATCATATTTCCAATGTTACAAAAACAGCATTCTTCCATCTTAGAAACATTTCCAAGCTACGGAACATGTTAAGTGTTTCTGATGCAGAAAAGTTAGTTCATGCATTCATGACCTCTAGACTGGACTATTGTAATGCACTGCTAGGTGGTTGTCCTGCATCCTCAATAAACAAGCTACAGATAGTACAAAATGCTGCGGCTAGAGTCCTTACCAGGTCAAGAAAATACGACCATATTACTCCAATTTTACAATCTCTGCACTGGCTACCTATTAAGTTTCGTATCAGTTACAAAATATTATTACTTGCCTATAAGGCCCTAAATGATTTAGCTCCTGCGTACCTAACTAATCTTTTATCACGCTACAATCCAACCCGCTCCCTTAGGTCGCAAAACTCTGGACTCTTGGTAGTACCTAGGATAGCAAAGTCCACTAAAGGAGGTAGAACTTTTTCATATCTGGCTCCTAAACTATGGAATAGCCTTCCTGAAAACGTTCGGGGTTCAGACACACTCTCTCTGTTTAAATCTAGATTAAAGACGCATCTCTTTAGCCAAGCATTCATATAATGCATCTCACAATCTTGTACTGCCAGTCCATCTGAACACATGCACATTATTATGCTTTAGCTTGGGTTATACTGATAATTTCATCCAGGGTTATTCCTGGATGGAGCCGCTGCTACGCTAATTGTTTTACTGTTTCTATGTTACTGCCACGGGATTAACATCCCGTGGTAGTTAGGAATTACACAAGCCTCAGTCTGGATCCTACCCTTAAACGATAGAGATGACCGAACACCTGAGAAGAGACGATGACAACCCCTCCGAGATGAGCCCCAGAGACAGATCTCCAGTGAGGACCTCGTCACCTAGACATCCATCGGGGAAAGACCCCTGGAACCAGTGGACCACTTACACTCTGACTTTGATGCAGTTGGAACAAACTACTGATTTGTCTGGCCGGAGGGGAACTGGCCCCCCGACTGAGCCTGGTTTCTCCCAAGGTTTTTTCTCCATTCTGTCACCGATGGAGTTTTCGTTCCTTGCCGCTGTCGCCTCTGGCTTGCTCAGTTGGGGACACTTCATTTCCAGCACAATCATCGACTTGATTGCACAGATATTATTTAAACTGAACTAAGCTGGACAATGCCACTACTAAATTCAATAATGAAATGCATTCAGCAGATAATTGAGTGTTAAATCCTGTCATTTTACATTATTGACAAATTTGCCTATTTTGATATTGTGCAGTGCTTTGTTACAATTTGTATTGTTAAAGGCGCTATATAAATAAAGGTGACTTGACTTGACTTGACTTTTTATGTCATGATGTCGATTTATGATAAAAATGCATCATTATGAGACAAGACAAAGTTATGATATAAGTCATAATTAGAAGATAAAAAGTAAATTATGACAGGTATTAGATAAAGTAAAATTTCCAACAAAAGTCATAATTATGAGATTAAAATTTAAATTATAACAAAAAGTCAATAATGTGATAAGTCAAAACTGACAAAAAATATGGTCAAAACAATGTTAATTATGAGATATGAGATATTATGTCATAATTATAAGAAAAAAAAATGTCGGTTCATGAGATAAAAAGTGAAAATTATGACAAAAGTCAATTATATGTCAAAACAATGACATAAAAATAATTATTTATTTTTGACAAATTTAATTGAATAATTGATAATTAAAAACAAGTCAAAATTGTGACAGTCAATAGAGACAAACGTCAAAATTATTACATAAAATGTCCTAACTATGATAAAAATTCATCATTATGAGAAAAGTCAAAGTTATGATATAAGTCAACATTATAAGATAAAAAGCCATACTATGATAAATAATGATAATAAAGCTGACATAAGCAGAGTTTCGGTTCAGTTAACACCTGGTGAATTTAGTAAACGTTTGTTTAGATACTTTATCAATATTTCACACAAAGGTCAAAGTGCTGAAACTTTAACGTCTGCATAGTTTTGACGTTTGTATGAACCTGCATGTTATGACTGATATGTTCTGCATATTAAGTGGAGTGAATCTCTCACTCAGTTTCTGTTCCTGAGAGAGAAGTCAAACTCTAGTTCCACTTCGTGTTTGTGCTTCACCTCTCGAAACAGGAACAGCATGTTCCTGTATGACACCGGGATGCAGCCGAACTTATTAAGGCATAATTATGACAAAAGTCATAAGATAATTGAAATTATAACAACAAGTCATAATTATGAGATAAAAAAGAAAACATGGCAAAATTATAAGTCAAAATTATGACAAAAAAGTCAACTATGAGATAAAAAAGTGAAATTGTCAAAAGGAACTATGGTTAAATGTAAAAATTATGACATTCAATTGACAACATTTTTTAATTACTGTGAAAATAAAAAGGAATTTGAAATAACAAATAGTCAACTATGAGAGAAAATGTAAAAATTATAAGTCAAAATTATGACAAAAAAGTCAACTATGAGTTAAAAAGTGAAAAAATGTCAAAAGTCATAATTACAAGATATTAAACTGATTACATAATTCATAATTATAAGATAGAAAGTAAAAAATTATGACAGGCAATTATGAGATAAGTCAAAATTATGACAAAATTCATAATTATGAGTTCATTGAAATTATGACAGTCATAATTATGAGATTTACAAAATAAAACATGTCAAAATATTAATTATGAGATAAATCGAAATTATGACAAAAAGTCATAATTATGAGATAAAAATTGAAAATTGTCAAAAGTCATAATTACGAGATTAGTAAAATTATGTCAGAATTATAATAAATTATTTAGTCAGTTTATGAGATAAAAAGTGAAAATGATGACAAGTCATAATTATGAGGTAAAAATCCAAAATTATAACAATGCAATTTAATTGAGATAAATTGACATCATGATCAAAATTGTGACAGTCAATAGAGAAAAAAACATTACAATTATTATATAAAAAGTCATAATTATGAGATAAATAAATTTCTGACAGAGTCATAATTATGATGTAAAAATCCGAAATTATGACCAAATTAAATTGAGATAATTATGACTTTTTATGTCATGATGTCGATTTATGATCAAAATTCATAATTACGAGACAAGACAAAGTTATGATATAAGTCATAATTATAAGATCAAAAGTAAATTATGACAAGTATTAGATAAAGTAAAAATTACAACAAAAGTCATAATTATGAGATACAAAATTTAAATTATAACAAAAAGTCAAGTATGAGATAAAAAGTAAAAATTGACACAAAAATATGGTTAAAGGTCAAAATGATGACAAGTAATTTGTGTGACATGAAAAAGTCTTTCTCTGGATATTTCAGAGACGTATGTGCTTCACCTTTCGAAACAGGAACAGCATGTTCACGTGGATCGATCTGTTCTGAACTTGACCAAACTCCCACAACCGGATACGCTGGCCGAAAGCATCATAGCGGTATTTGGTAACCGCCCAGTCCTGCCCGTCTCGAGTGCTCTGAAACACACAGCCGGTCATGCGTTATACATACAGCACGTCGTGCATTCTTATGATACAGTCAAACTCAACTATTCATTATACATACAGCACGTCGTGCATTCTTATGATACAGTCAAACTCAACTATTCATTATACATACAGCACGTCTTGCATTCTTATGATACAGTCAAACTCAACTATACACAATAACATGCCTTATACATACAGCACGTCGTGCATTCTTATGATACAGTCAAACTCATCTATTCATTATACATACAGCACGTCGTGCATTCTTATGATACAGTCAAACTCAACTATTCATTATACATACAGCACGTCGTGCATTCTTATGATACAGTCAAACTCAACTATACACAATAACATGCATTATACATACAGCACGTCATGCATTCTTATGATACAGTCAAACTGAACTATTCATTATACATACAGCACGTCGTGCATTCTTATGATACAGTCAAACTCAACTATACACAATAACATGCATTATACATACAGCACGTCTTGCATTCTTATGATACAGTCAAACTCAACTATTCATTATACATACAGCACGTCGTGCATTCTTATGATACAGTCAAACTCAACTATACACAATAACATGCATTATACATACAGCACGTCATGCATTCTTATGATACAGTCAAACTCAACTATACACAATAACATGCATTATACATACAGCACGTCTTGCATTCTTATGATACAGTCAAACTCAACTATACACAATAACATGCATTATACATACAGCACGTCTTGCATTCTTATGATACAGTCAAACTCAACTATGCACAATATCCCGAAATGCAAATTAAAAAGGTAAATACACTTAAATAATCATCAAAATAATAAAGATAAAAACTGTACTGTACTTAAATTCAATTGAAATGGTTTTAGCATTAATTTATGTTTAATTAGTACCACACTTTGAGAACCACTGGTCTTGAGAGACCGGTTCGCAGTGCATCATGGGAGTGGATGGTCATTAATGAGCTTTAATACATCATAACTTATTCATAATCATAACTCACCACGCTCATACTGCCGGACAGCAGCGGAGGAGTTCCTGTAATGCAGAGACCACACCATTTACTTATTTATATATATATATATATGTAAAACACTCATGTTTACAGTGTGAGCAGAGCTGGGTACAAACGGTAATCTGTTACTGTTTCCAAATTACATAACCATAATTATAGTTAGTAACGTAATCCGTTACATTACACAGTTTAGTTAATATAATCATAATATAATACAAACTTTTACCTATCACGTTTATAACATTGATTTAAATGGATAATATTGACACAGAGTAATGAAATATATTACATTTGTAGTTATCAACATTAAGTGCTTTACATTTATTAAAAATTATATTGCGTCAAAGTTTCCCCAACTGGCTGTGTGAAGGGGGTTTATGAGTTTAAAGAACAGCTATTAATAAATTAATCATAAAATGTTTAAATTATTATTATTTTATAATGACTTAATGAAAAAGCATGTCATGTGACTATAATGCAAATGTCATATTTCAGCATTAATATATTTTTTAAATATCATGGGTGCTTCAAGCAAATATATTAGGTGATAGAGCATCAGATATCAAAATAAATACAAGTTTGTGAAATTATGCATTTGAATGCGTTTGAAAGGAAAGCCTTCCTCAGACGGTTAAATAAGCTACTAAACATCAATGTGCTGAAACACTTCTTAAACCTGGATGAGTTTGTAAAGCCAGTGTTTAAATGCTGCGTAGCACCGGATTAACGACCGCTCTCGGTGTCAACGTCCTCAAAACTGGACTTTCTGACCGTGTGTAAGCTGGAGATGTTTTAGAAAGCAATGTTTAAAAGAGGAATTAGAGAGAATCAATACAATTAGCAATTGTGTACATAATACGTAATCATGCAATCCATAAGAGAGCAACTGTATTAGATTACAAGTATTAATTTATGTAATCATGTATGTGAGGACCTCCCCCCCCTCCCGGCTCTGTTCTCTTACATGATAGATCAGATTACAGATGACAGTGCTTTAAATTCTTCTGTGTTCTTGTGTAATTATCAGGCTATACAGTATTCATGGTGTATAAACTAGCTACTTTGCATGCATTCGTGTCAATTAAAGCATAAGAAATGTCCTGTGATTAAAAATAGTGACCAACATCAGAAAACACAGTTTTGAGCTAAACAATATCTGACATAGACATACACAGTACAGACATGGTTAGACAGACTCACGGCATCGACGCGGCTTCTGTGCCGAGCATCTTCCAGTCAGGAGCAGAACCAGCAGAAGCAGTGAACACAAGCCCAGCAGCACCTTCATGTTTACAGCTCTGATATCTGACCCTGTCTGTGACCTCCAGCGGCTCTCAGCGCAGTAAACACTGCCAGCACTTCCTCATTCAGTCCCTGACGGGAGGATCATAACCGACTCAACCTCAGTTTAACATGATTCCACATGGAGCACAAAACCAGTCTGAAGGGTCCATTTCTCAACATTCAGATTCATGCATCAGCTGAAAGCTGGATAAATCATATATCCATTGATGTATGGTTTGGACAATATTTGAAAATATGGAATCTGAGGGTGCAAAAAAATCTAAATATTGAGGAAATCATCTTTAAAGTTGTTCAAATGCAATGCATATTAATTATCAAAATGAAGTTTTGATGTTGGAAATGTACAAAATATCTTTATGGAACATGATCTTATTAATATCCTAATGATTTTTGGCATACAATAAAAATGTATAATTTTGACTCGTACAATATATTGTTGACTAAATATAGCTGTGCTGCGTATGACTGCTTTTGTGCTACATATTGGGATTAATGTACTTTTGATTTTTGTTTATATTAGATTGTATCCTTATATTTTATAGATTATATAATTATAATTTTATTAAAAGGGCTGAGCATAACTATGAGGCAGATATGCAAATGTATATTAAAATATGGATTTGTTTTGTAGTGTGTATATATATATATATATTATACAAATCATTTCAGTTTTAAAAAGTGTTTTTTTAGCATTATAACATTACGTCAACTACTGAAATATTTATTATTCGACTTATTTCATCATGTATTACTTTGTCTTTGGAAGGCGTTTGTTTTTCAAATACATTAAAATGCACAAATTCACATCATTTTTTTATTTAAACGTAATGCATGCAATTTTTGGGGGTCTTTCATCTAATATAATTACTTAAAGTACCCTGAGATTTAAAAATAAAGACTTTAATAATTAACATTTGCATGTTCTGATGTTGGTTAATGATCACATGACATGCATGTCAACAAATACAATATTTTATTTTTATTGATGTTATTTTAAAGCGTTTTATTTTGTTTGCCATTGTTATGATTTAATTAATTATTAGCTTTTCATTAAAGCACTTCATGCTCAGTCACAACCATTGTTTTGGGGGGTTGGGGGAGTAATATCAATATGGTACAACATTATCCAATTTAAGTCACCGTAATAAACAAGTCAGGTCAAAAGTAGCCTGATTATGTTACCTAAAATACGCACTGTAATGTATTACATTAATAACTACAGTGTCATGCACTAAAGCTGCTTTACAAGGATATGTAATGTGAAAAGCACAACAAAACAACATTTCACTTGACATAAGACAGTTTTTAAGTCCTCTGATATTTCCATGACGGTCACAAACAGAGTGTAAACGCAGGAGTGTTGAGTGTTTGCAGTGACGCTCTGGAATGGAGTTGATCTGGTTTCAGTCACATGATTAACGACCGTGACACAGATATTTCACAATCAGGAACCACATGCAAAGGTTGCGGTCAGATGATGTGTTACTGATAATAACAGTCACTTCCTCATATCTCATACGAACATTGTTTTTATAGCCTATAAATAAAACATCTGATATTTGATAGGCGCATGTTTTATATCCGGGTAAATTAAGGCAGTTTTTGACACTGATATGATCTGATTTGCTGGAGTCCGGCGGCGTGGCAGATCTGGTTACACTGGGCTCCATGCTGATGCTCGATGAAGTTGTTGATTCCGGTTTGCTGGAAGTTTCTGGGCTTCAGCAGCGAGTGGATCTGAGGGTCGGTCAGGTACGTCAGGCCCTTCCCGTTGGCCGTTATCCATCCTGAGGAGGAAAAACAGAACATTACAAACATGTTTCGTTTCTAGCAAGAAGCTACAAAACAATGTTTTATACATCTCTATAATCTGAAGGCTATATGTCATTTGCCTGGTTGTATTATTGCACTTTATCTATTTGCGTCTAGATTTCAGTTACAATACACATTTTTAAAGGCCATTTTCTCAGTGTTTCTTCATTTCAGCACCAATATTTACTGAAGAATTTTACTGAGGGGTTTTTTCAAATCAGTTTTTATAACATTTTACTCCAAAAACATGGTGAAAATGTGTTTGCTTTCTGTCTGTTGACAGTATTTTCTGCTTTATGCAGTGATGGAGAGAGAAATCAAACCCCCCCTCTGGAAAAGCCTTTAATACAACAACAAAAAAGCATACAAAAATCATAAGCCCGTCTTTATCCAGCATTCGGATGTATTCTCTAGACAAAAAGTGAGTTCAAATTAGTGCATACTGTATTTTATTAGATAATACGTCAAATGCATTATTAAACAGAATATTTTAGAAATGCTGTCATGCTAAAAATGTACGCAATTCTTTATGCTATCACAAAACTGATGATGTTTATTTCTTTAAATGACCTGAATGTTTGTATCACATCAGAACACAGGTGTCTAAAGACGGCGAGTTCTTGGTCCTTCAGCTCTCGGCGGTTAAAGATTGTACTTGGAAATGATCTTATCGAGTTTGAGTTTCTTAACAGAATCTGCTTACAAGTCTTGCAAAGTATATTTCTCAATAAGCCGAGATAATAACTATGTTTATGATGCCCCGCATTCCAACTTTCTTACGCATCTAGGGCCGGGCTTCGGGCCAATTTTCACGTCATAGTTCAGACGCGGGCCTGTTTTAGGCTTCTCCTTATTTTTATATCTTAGACATACATCAATTAGTGATGAAAACAAATTGCCACGCTGGTGGAAACAACACGAGACACAACCGCAGCAGCTGAAGAGTTCTGTGATCAAATACACGCAATAAAGCTTGCCGTAAATCTCCAGCAAACATAATTACCATAAATGAGTAGAATTTGAGTTATTTACTTATAAACTAGTGTCGCAATGATGAAGATGCCATCTCCTCATTAGATGTACCTTTAGAGAGAAGTGCATCTTTATGGATTATGACTATAATAAAACAGCTTTTGTTTTCGATTTGATTTATCTCGTTAAGCAGTAATTTAAAGATGTATTTTTTCTGTTTGTGAGGCATGTATTTGCTGAGTTTCGGTTTATTATTGTGAAGCGCTCCTGTTCAAGACGAGATGGCAGAAAGCGCATTTTCTTAATTTTATAAAAGCACAATGTTTTGTTGATACGTGCACACAAATAAAAGAAGACCCTTTACAGTTTGAATGATGTATTACTATTATCTTTATGAGCAAAAATTCCAGCATATTTTAAGCTGTTTCCATTGAAGAAAATGCATTTGATTGCACTGCGCATTAGCTTCGACTCTCCACACAAACTATCGGATACAGCGCACATTTATCTAGGTTTAACGTTTAAACATTGTTACTTGCTTGAACTGTTTTATATCAATATATTTTATTTTAGGCAAGTCGTGATGATTTGAGAAGGCTAAATTGATCAATCATAGGCTGTGTCTGTGGCTGTCCGCTTGGCCATTACTTTAAAAAAGAAATAAAATGTATGATGAACAAAAAAAGTTTTTCGAAATTAACAAAGAAACTAAACGAAACACAATCACTTTAGGCATTACATATAAAAACTGAACTGTTGTAATAGCTGAAACAGTAGCATCATCTGTTTTGGGAGAAGGGGGGGGGGGGACTCGGGTCGGACTCGGGCCGGTAATTCTGATGAGCTGTCGGACACGGGCTTGGCGAGGGCCTGAGCGTAGCCTTAATTTGAGGCCTGTACTCCGATCTCTCACCTTGCAGATCCACCACGACCTCCTGATGACCGGAGAACTCGTAGGTGAAATGACCGAAGGCGACTCCGTATTTAGTCGCCTCACGCTTCTTGTCAGTATCTCTTGCGTTGTTTGTGAGTTTTACAAACGTCCCAGACATGTACGGCTCTGCAGACAAGCAGCTTACGATTCGATCCTCCTCCAGAATCTGAAACAGACGTGTGCATACAGCTGCATTAAACTCTACACCTCTGATTTAATGTTGGATCTTACTCATAAACCATCACACGATTCGCCATATCCACAATAGAATAACAAAACCATTATATATGATTTGCATAATGGGACATGAAGCAAATAAAGCATTTCTCACCAGCAGCACTTCAGATGGGATGAAGAAGATCTGGGTTGTGACGTTATTATCGTAAAGGCGTTTATTAAACTCGGTAACGTAGTATTGTGCAGTCATCTGTCTCTCCACATCATCAAGGTGCGCATGGAGCCCTTTAGCCTTCAGGTATTCCTTTGCTACATAGCTGAAAATTGAAAGAGTGCAAACGTACATAGCATACCATCTCTGTATACAATAATGCAATCATGCATATGATCCTCTCAGAACAAGAAAGCAGCAAAACCTGTTTATCTCCCTCATTCAATACGACTAATATTAATCATTATTATTATTTACAAATCAAATACATATATTACTTGTGGCCAAATAGCCAAGAGGTGGCAATGCTAGCTCATGCAATGCTGTTGGAAGCAATCCATGCATTAAATAAACATACAGGATTGCTATATGAAAACAGCATTTTTTCTCTCTCAGATTTATGCAATATACTTGGGTAATACTTTGTAGATTGAGAAATACAAAAATCTGTATTAAAAGGCAAAATCTGCATGGAAAATAAAATCACAGTCCTGAGAAATGTTTTAATTCTTGTGGCATGATTGTTAATGGATGAATCTAATCGAGTTGCACCTGCTGAGCAGTTGTTCCTGGTGAAGGTACTGCACCTCGATGGCTCGTCTTTGTTTGCCCTGTACACCCATCAGTTTCCCGATGTAAACGCTGCTCTCGGAGCCTATCCAGACGTCAGAGGCCTTCGAGTACTTCAAGACCATGCAATCTGCCAGATCAGATGAGGACGTGTGCTTCTATTACAACCGTTCACCTCAATTTGCAATGGAAACATCATGGCACATCACTTACAAAATGACTGAAAAACAATCAATTTTTGCATTCGATTTTTATTTTACATTTATGCATTTAGCAGACACTTTTATCCAAAACGACTTACAGTGCATTCAGGCTATACATTTATTTATCAGTATGTGTGTTCCCTGGGAATTGAACCCATGACTTTTTGCGCTACTAACGCAATGCTCTACCACTGAGCCACAGGAACATTATATTAAAATCAAAATTGTATTTGACAGCCCTATCCCTTACCGTAGGCCTTCTCCAGTTGTGTGGGATCCAGAGGTTTCAGCGGTTTGTTCGGCAGTCTCTCAATCAGGCATCGCTGACAAACTCCCGCCAAGAGACATCGGTAGTCACGCTCAGTCAGGACGTCGCTTCCCATGATGCATTTCTCAAAGCAGTCCTTGCACGGTGACTCGGGTGTTGACAGATGCTCAAACCCCAGTTCCTCAAACGGGTCGCTCTCGGTGGACGGCAGAGTCGTTCCTTGGCATTCTGGAATCTTGTCTGGGACCTCAAGATGCTTATCTGTCCTTTCTTTCTTGTGTGTTAATTCAAGTCGCTCTACATTAGCGACGGGGCTTAAGGAGAGTTTATGCCAAGAAGAACTTGATGCGGAGCTATCGCAGAGGGAAAACGAAGAAGTGCTTCCACCTTTGGTGCAACCAACCTTTGCATCCTTGCCATCACGAGAGGGATCTGCAACGTCCTCCTCGGTTTCTATACTGCTCTGAGACCGATGTTCAAGTCGTTCTTACATTAGCGACGGGGCTTATGGGGAGTTTTTGCCAAGAAGAACGTGATGCGGAGCTATCGCAGAGGGAAAGCGAAGAAGTGCTTGCACCTTTGGTGCAACCAACCTTTGCATTGTTATTGATTACGCTGCTATCGTAAGAGAGGTCAATAACGTCTTCCTCGGTTTCTATACTGCTCTGAGACTGATGTTCAAGTCGTTTAAGACGTTCTACATTAGCGACCGGGGCTTATGGGGAATTTTTGCCAAGAAGAACTTGATGCGGAGCTATCGCTGAGGGAAAACGAAGATATGCTTCCAGCTTTGGTGCAACCAACGCTTGCATCGTTGCCATCATGAGAGGGATCTGCAACGTCCTCCTCGGTTTCTATGCCACTTTGAGACTGTCTAGAAAAACGTTCCCATGAAGAGCCACTACTGAAGGAACTCGAAGACGCTCTTGCGTTCTGGTTCCTCTGATTGTCTCTCCATTGGGTTTGTGATGTTTCTGATGGGTTGTCCTCAACATCTTCAGTTATGGCGAGCTCTTGCGTCAATTGGGATTTACTTGGGCTTCCATTGTTGGGGATAGATGGACTAGCACTACTTCGATTGCTCGGATTGACGATGTTTGCTTCTCGACTCGCATTGCTGAAGTCATCAACCAGCTCATAAGATCCAAGGCTGCTTTGTTCATCGACAGAGCGACAACTTTGATCGACCAGAATTAAAGACGATCCGCTTCCAGATGGATTCTCCTTGGAGGAAAACGGACGTGAATGATCTGCTTTCTGCATCTCCGTTGCGAGAGCTTCCGTGTCCGTCTGGAACGCCGTTATACACTGCGCGTGATTCGAGCATGAACCACGTCGAGCGCCGTTCTCGAACACCTCGCAAACAGACTTGTGGTGCTTTCCAAAAGCATCCAATGCCTTCGCAAAATCGCAGAGCGTGAACAAAACAGGCCCGAACTCCATTAAACGGTAGCTGTCGGGAATAAAAGATTGTGGATCGGAATTACGAAAAGTTTCCACCTTCAACACCAACTTAATCTGCTGTATCTTCACCATGATCTCGGTGCACAAAGTGGAATCTGCTTTGGTGCAATAGTCAACAAATAAAGTCATGGCTTCGCGACAGGTGCTCATCGCTGAGATGATGGTTTCTGACGGGCCGAGCATCCATCTGTGAGTCGTGGCTAAGCAGTAAGCAGCTTTGAGGAACGTGTGTAACTCCAGCTTGCTTGTGATGATGTCTCCTAATGTCTTTGTTAGCAAGCCGATCTCAAAGGCCTCCTTAGCTAAAGCCAGGTACATCCGCTGATCCTCCGCAGGGCATTTTTTTGAGAAGCTATAGGATAGTAAACAAATGCCCTGAGCGACCTGCAAAAGAGCATCGGGAGATAAAATGGTGAATACACCTAGTGTTAGAATATCAGGCCACTAAACTGACTCTGGGTATGTTTTACATGCACAACTCTTGTTTCCATTGGACTGAATTCATCCCGATTGATGAATCTGAATGTAGTGTTTACATGAAAGTGATCGGGTTTGCTGTGCATGTTTTCTATTCGAGTAATAATTTTTTGGGGTAAATCATAATTATGGCATAAAAGTCTAAATTATAGGTAACAATTTATTTTAGGGTTTCTTAACTAGTTGCTTATTAGGATGCATATTACTAGAATATTAGCCATTTATTAGTAGTAATTAAGCACATATGTGACCCTGGACCACAAAACCAGTCTTAAGTCGTGGGTATATTTGTAGCAATAGCCAAAAATACACTGCATGGGTCAAAATTATCGATTTTTCTTTTATGCCAAAAATTATTAGGATATTAATATCATGTTACATGAAGATATTTAGTAAATTTCCTACCATAAATATATAAAAACTTAATTTTTGATTAGTAATATGCATTGCTAAGAACTTCATTTGAACAACTTTAAAGATGATTTTCTCACTATTTCGATTTTTTTGCACCCTCAGATTCCAGATTTTCAAATATTGTCCAATCATAACAAAAGATTGGTTTTGTGGTCCAGGGTCACATATGAATGCCTCATTCTACATCCCTAATCCTACTCAACACCTAAACTTAACAACTACCTTACTAACTATTAATAAGCAGCAAATTAGGAGTTTATTGAGGGAAAAGTCGTAGTTAATAGTGAATAAGTGTTCTCTATTTCAAAGAGTTACCAAATTATGACATATGAAGCCACAGTTCTTTAAAAATAAATCACGATTATGAAATAAAAAATCTGAATTGAGGGACAAAAAGCCATCAAATCTGATTTTTCAGATTCTGAAATCTGATTGCAACACTTATGATTTTTGTCATTTCGATCTTTTATCTTAGAATTATGATTTAGCGTATAAAATATTAGACTTTTTATATTATAATTTCAACTTTTTGTCAATTTTGAATTTTCATATTTGTGTCTTTAATTTTTTTTTTTAATTCTAATACACCTTTAATGTTTTTTTGGATTATTTTTCAACAATAACCAAAGTCAAAATTATATATAATTTTTTTATAAATCTATAAAAATTAGATAATTAAGCCAAAATTATGACATTATAAATTATGAGAAAAAGATTCAAGATTATGAGATAACCATCAAAATGAATGATATACTAAGTCATAATTATGAGACAAAGACTAAAATGTACTTGAGCGGTTACATTAAGTAACATGTTTTTACTGTTTAATTAGGCTTGCACATGATTTTTGTCATGACAGAAAACTGAATACTTTAGAAAGACAAGTCACAACACCAAGTCAACTATTTATGGAACGAGACAAAAGGGAACACGATTGTTATTCTTAAAAACTCACCACATTGGTCAAAACGTACAGTGATCCATACTGACTGAACACAACGGCTACTTTAGCCGCTCGCGCCGCAGACAGCAGACGATGGCGACTCTCTCCTAGAAACCTCTGAACGAGGGAGAAAAGAGCGTTTGATAACACGAGCACATCACTGATTTAGTTTATTATGACTGTATTACCAGGTCGATACGAGGCTTCTTCTGAAGCGCAGCGAAGTCTCGGTCATTCATGGAGGTCAGTATGTTTGCCAGGAGCCCGAGAGACGTCCCAATCCCCTGAACACAATTCAGATTCATGAGGGATATTCACTAACTATAACTCCAGACACATTTCTGGGCAAAAGCACTGACCCTAACCTTTTTATCAGGTTGTGGAAGAGCGTAAAAACCAATCAGAGAAGCCCATATGAGCTCAGCAGCATCAAGCCACAGACCTAATAAACACAAACATGCCACGGTATACATTTACAGTAACACACACGCACTAAACACCCATTTTAATGTGGACAAACATTCAATTATGACCATTAAACATGTGATATTACATTCATTACCTTCTTCACATGCCATCGTTTATTCATGACAGCATAAACTCAACATGGCAATTAATCAAGTACGTCTAGAATTAAATATCTCAACATCCTTGAAACAAGATACATTTACTCGACTGTACAAGACAATCAAACATATTTACTGAGAATAATATGTCGAGTTTATGTAATATTCATAACAATAAACTATTTGCCAGCACAACATTTTAGCTATTAAAAAATTGAAACATTATTACACATTAAAAAAACGTGTCATACTTTAAGTTTTTTGTTTAAATATAGTTCTCGCCAGTAATTATTTTTTACTGGAAAACAAGACAAAAGTATAATTAAAAAGGTATATATGTTTTAAGCTTCATATCATATTCAATACAGGATTTATGGTTTGTATGATATGCAAAGAATATGGATTTGCTACAGATGCTGATGATATGAATATGATTAAATTCTGATGCTTTTAATGTAAATCAATGAGATGTTTATAACAGTGCAGCAGATACTGACATAAAATGATGTAAATATAACTCTATATCTGCAGTAATATGTCTCAGTAAGATGAGATGTAAACAATCCACACATATAATGATTGAGAGATGAATAAATAAAGGCTCCTCAGAAGATGTGAGATGAAGATCATTCCTCCGCTGAGGAACAAACGCTCCTCAGAAGATCCCGATGATCAGATTTGAGACTAAAACATGATTGATGGAGAATCAAGTAAAGCAGTGTTCAGAAAGTGTTGATCTGGAGATATGACTGGAGTTATTCTGATCAAAATCAGTCCAGATTTGACTCTGACGCAGCTGAACACAGTATAATTAGATTGAGTGAATCAACAGAGTTTAGATGCTTCAGAGTAAACCTCACCCAGCGTCTGCAGCACCTGTCCTCGCACCTGAAGACTGACGGCTTGCACGAGCGTCTGATCACTGGTCTTCTGATACGTCCACGAGCCTGAATCACCAGAGACAGCGTGCTGTATTTCACAGCAGACACGGACAGATGAGCTACATGTGAGTGAAAGTGAACGGTACCTGTTGAAGCGTTATTACTGATCAGACTGCTGAGAATGACCTCCGCTTTCTGCAGTTTACCTGCATCACAACAAAACAAACAAAAGACACATTATGCATCCGTTTAAAGCTGAAATACACACACACACACTCTCAAACACACACACTCTCTCACTCACGCACACACACGCGCACACACCCTCAAACACACACACACATACTCTCAAACACACACACACACACACACATACTCTCTCTCTCGCACACACACACTCTCACACACACACACACACACACACACACACACACACACACACACACACCACACACACACACACACACACACACACACACACATATACTCTCTCTCTCGCACACACACACACATACTCTCAAACACGCACACACACGCACACACACACACCCTCAAACACACACACACATACTCTCACACACACTCACGCACACACACGCGCACACACACACACCCACACACACTCTCAAACACACAAACACACACACATACTCTCTCTCTCGCACACACACACACTCTCACACACACACACACACACACACACACACACACACATATACTCTCTCTCTCGCACACACACACTCTCAAACACACACACACACTCTCTCACTCACCACACACACGCGACACACACACACACACCCAAAAACACACTCTCAAACACACACACATACTCTCTCTCTCGCACACACACACACTCTCTCACCACACACACACACTACACACACACACACACACACACACACACATATACTCTCTCTCTCGCACACACACACTCTCTCACACACACACTCTCTCTCTTTCTCTCTCTCACACACACACACACACACACACACACACACACTCTCAAACACACACACTCTCTCACTCACGCACACACACGCGCACCACACACACCACACACACTCTCAAACACACACACACACACACACACACACACACACACACACACACACACACACACACACACACACACATACTCTCTCTCTCGCACACACACACTCTCACACACACACACACACACACACACACACACACACACACACACACACACACACACACACACACACACACACACACAGAGTGCACAGCTCACCGGTGTTCAGATGGACACGAGCCTGTCTGATGATGACCTGAGGGGCGATGGGAACGTCCGGATAGCGTTTGTGCAACGCTTTAGCAATCTTCAACAGCACACGAGAGCCGTCCATCCAATAAAGCAGCCTGTCGAGCAGGAAAACCACAGCGACGGCCCGCTCTGGCTCCTCGGCGGCGATGCTGTCTCTGAGAACCCCCTGCAATCACAGCAGCTCTCAGATCAGGGACTGACATTGTTTCCTCTTTATTTTTTAACCACATCAGGAAATATCTGGATTCTCAAATATGTGCAAGTTAATGCGTCTTGCAGCTTTATAGATTATATCAGTTGTTCTATAACGGGCGATGGGCCTAATAGTGTCATCTATTAACTACACTTAAATACCCTGCCAGATATAGTGTCATGCCATAAAATATTTTTAATACGACTGACTTTGTATTTAAAGTGCATTCAATAAAAACACTCAGTCAGCGATGACTCATCTGAACGCCTCTGATTGGTCCGTGCACTCATAAGCTCATCAGACTCGTCTGTGATTGGTTATAATGCGCAGCGCTGGAATAACTTGTGGGCTGTGACGCCTCTGGATCACACACTCAGTGCCGTTATTTGCCGTAACTCACAGTCTGATCGTTACCAGTAACTGAAGCAGATGTTTTCTGATGAGATCTGACGAGTTAATTTTGTCCTCGGACGTCACGGATTGTTTGTACTGCCATCTCTCCTCGACGAACGGCCACTTTCTGTCTTCGGCCTCCTGCAGGAGCATGTTCAGATCCTCCGGAAACGACCCTGAGGTCAAGAGGTCAAGACTTTAATGAGAAGACTGGACACTGTGTGTCTTTCTTGGCTCAGACAGTGAAAGTCAATGGGCTCCAACATGTTTTTTTTTATGGGGGGGGGTAACCACCCAGCTAAGAACACTTTGCTATTAAATGACAAAAATGTAATTCTGGGAACATTCAGAACGTTCCATCTTGGTTATGTGAACATGAGAGAAAACATCAAAGGAATGTTACATTGTAACATTGCGTAATCATTATTAGAATGTTACATTTGAATGTTCCGCGACAAGTAGAAACATTTAAGAAATATTAGACCAATATCCATCAGAAATGTTTATGAAAATTGTTCCTTGAATTATGTTTTTGTGCTATTGTTTTGATAACTACTTTAAGCCGTTATTAGTATTAAAAGCTTAAAGAGGACCTTGTCAGAACATTATGATAATTTCTCCTGTTAGCTGGGTGCTTAAATACAGTTGTAAATTCTAAAATTGCTGTGTGCTAACAAAAAAATTATAAATAACAAAATGATATATATGTGTGTTCTGCATTCTGTCCTTTATGCAACATACTAAGTGTCCTTAATGTTGCTAAAAGCTTTGTTTTTGCTAACTTACGCTTTATAAACTAATGCAAACATTATTTTTTAAGTGAATGAAGCATACATATTTGTTGGGCTGCAGTATTATTGACTTTACTTTGCAAGTCGAAGCTATTTTCTGTGAATGTGCATACTTATGATTCTAGGTAAATAAGTAAAAGAATTGCGGTGAACGCTAAAACTGTTTGTGTTACAGGCCAGTGTGTTTATGATTGTGATTATACATTTAAATGATGTGATAAGAAACAACAGTTTGCAACATCAAGCAGCACAACGGCCTCGCCCATTCAAAATATAAGATGGATGCTGTACTAACCTGCTCGAGTAGCGCCCTCTGCAGCGCAGTGCGCGTCATTACCGCGGCGGAGCTGCGTGTCTCCCTTAGGTCCGGTGACAGCGCGCATGAGACACTCCTGGAGCAACAGCGACACCTGCTGGCCGCTCATGCTTTCACACGCAGGAACAGAACCACGGCATTTATACAGTCACAAAAATACAACAAATATCAATTACTATTTAATATATTCAACTTTTCAACCTATTTTAAACTTCCAAAAACAAACATTACATTACGAATAACATGTAAAACAGATCATTTTGAACACATAACAACTAACATGTACCGGTAAAGTAATCGATTTTATACCATTTTTACCTTAGTTATGAAAGAGACTGGTGCTTTCGGGTTCTCAGAGTCGTGACGACAAAACGGGAATTCCCATAAACTCGTCCTCACGCTGAACGCCTCACTGTTAGAGTCCGACGATCGTTGAGATTAAACTGACCATATGTTTGTTTATTTGTTTACGTGGAGAAGTTACTTTAACACTATCGGATCCGTTTCATGTATGTTCGCTTCCGTGTCACGTGTCCGGCCATCTCAGCCAATCACAGTATCGCATGCGTGAAACGATACAAGACAAACAAACAACGCCGATCTAAAATAACATTGAAATAATTAATATTCATAATGTATCGGGTTAATAGACATATAAAGCTACAAATACTCTACACTAAATACAAATACAACACTATACATATAAGTTGTAAATATTATGTGTAATGTGAAACACAGTCAACAGGTGGCTCCGTGGCGCAATGGATAGCGCATTGGACTTCTAGGCATGTCTAGCGATGTGATTCAAAGGTTGTGGGTTCGAGTCCCACCGGAGTCGTATTTTTTATTTTTTTTTTTACTTACAAAATATAATCCAGTCAAGACATTTAACCTACAACGTAAATAAACATATTATAGTAACTGCATAAAAACATTTGAAAATATTTTTGCTTCTTCCACAGTTCGGTTTCTGACAAAACATTAATACATTCTTATGAACTTCTTTGATTACCTAGCATAGAAATTATGTATTTTTATTGAAACTATCAATTAAAACTACTCTGTTTTACAGTGTTGTCCATTTAAAATATACATATAATAAAGCTTGGTTGGTATTTGTTCTAAAACACATGGCAGATCCCATCATCCCAGGTCAAATGTTAATGAACACGTGACTCTCCATGCAAATAACCAATTTCTGAGATGTTTCAGTATTTGTGTAAATGCACTTGACATGCATCATTAGCTTAACAAATCCACGAATATGCAAACATTGAGTGTGTTTGCATTAGTTACTGCATGGGTTAATAAAAGCTCATCTGATCTCCTAAACAGCATTACATCAACCCAGAGCTCATTCATCACTGTCTGTTTTAACTAAACAAAGAA
Source organism: Schizopygopsis pylzovi (assembly GCA_027422435.1). Classification (NCBI taxonomy): domain Eukaryota; kingdom Metazoa; phylum Chordata; class Actinopteri; order Cypriniformes; family Cyprinidae; genus Schizopygopsis; species Schizopygopsis pylzovi. The sequence continues at coordinate 1,163,255 of CM049819.1, forward strand.
AGAGAAGAGTTCTGCTGGAAAAATCCTGTCAGCATTCACTCATCCTCATGCACACAGCATCGTGAAGCTATAATCATAACATTAAAGACAACAGTATGACTATATTCCAGATCATCTGAACCCAACAGGACAGACATTTCAATGGTCTTATTGTCACAGGGTTATATAAAACCGGTTACAGCCATTATGAGGGACAGTTGTGTATATAATAATACCCTTACAAACAGAATAGCCTTAAATAACGTACAGTTGCATGAGTTATCTTAGATGGTATGTAGGCAGCAAACGTTTATTGCAATCTCCTTTAACTGTGCATATGCATAACTCTGTAAAATGTTTTAATGTTTAGAATCATAATATGCATTACTGCAGTTGCATTTTCAGGATTAATGAGTAGAGCAAAGCATGCCAAAATCATGCATTCGATCTCGGTAATGCATGAGCATGACTAAAACATGTTTATGTTAAATGCAATGCAAGTGTCTTTTGATGACAGTAAACACAGCAGCAGCAGTCAACCGAAGCAGAACTTAAACTGCTTTCAGTTCAGTTCAAAAGCACTGCTTGCAATATCTTTATCTGTTCTTTCACAGGACAATGTATGCAGCATCAGCATCACAATAAACAAATAATATAAGAATCACGACAAAACTCATGTAAAACAGTTTTGTGGTCCAGGGTAACATACATGACTCAGATCGTTTAAATAAACCTACTTAAATATTAACTACTTTGCTTTTAGTGGATACATAGAAATGGTTCAGACTTCAAGAGGAAAAACCCTAAACCCCAATACAGTATCTTAATAAAACACAATAAAACATCTGATCTATTATTCATATCAGTTGGGGTCATCTGATTAAATATTACATTTTTAGTAGAAACATTCTCAGACTCCACTGCTTTGAATCTCAGGTCCCAATAAATATAATACACTTTGATGCTCTTTTGACTGTTTTTATGAGTTCTTTCTATGTTCTTTTACAAAATTCTACTGATGCCTATGGAGATTTGTCCGGGGCTCCGCTCCAAAGGAGATATAGAGACTGGAGCCTATTGTAAATTTGTAATATAGCTATTGTATTAAAGATTAAAGACGATCTGTGAAAATCCTTGTATTAAAGCAATCACAGTTGTATTTTTCTTTCTTTGCCAGTGATCCACCAGAACATTCACTTCTACTTCTGACAATAATCTCATTCTATTTTCTCATTTTTACACAGATGTAAGATCGGGCGAGATCGAAGTTGAGATTGGTCTGTAATTAACTAGATATTTGGGGTCAAGTTGTGATTTTATAACGAGAAGCTTAATAACAGCCAATTTAAAGGTTTTGGGGACATATCCTAATAACAATGACGAATTAATAATGACCAAAAGAGGATCTATGACTTCTGGAAGCAGCTCTTTTAGTAGTTTAGATGGAATAGGGTCTAACATATATGTTGTTGGTTTAGGTGATTTAACAAGTTTATACAAGTCTTCCTCTCCTATAGTAGAGAATGAGTAGGAATTGTTCCTCGGGGGATCTATAGTGAACTATTTGATGTGATACTGTTGCTGACGGCAGCATGGTTACAATTTGATCTCTAATAGTATCGATTTTGGAAGTAAAATAGTTCATAAAATCATTGCTGTTGGGGAAATGTCAACACCTGTTCATGCTTATTTTAGTTAGTTAATTTTGCCACTGTATTGAATAAATACCTGGGGTTATGTTTGTTTTCTTCTAAAAGAGATGAAAATTAATCAGATATAGCAGTTTTTAATGCTTTTCTGTAGGATAGGGTACTTTCCTGCCAAGCAATACGAAATACCTCTAGTTTTTTTTCCTCCAGCTGCGACTCCATTTTCTGGGCTTCTCTCTTTAGGGCGCGAGTGTGGTCATTATACCACGGCTTAATCTTCCTTAAGCGTAAAGGAGCAACCGTATCTAAAGTGCTAGAAAACTTCAAGTCTCCTAGACTTCTGAGAAAAGAGAGAGTCCATAGTTTCTGTTACATCATCCAGTTTTTTTGCTGTTGGATATGCTGAGGAATTGACATACATCAGGAAGATTACTTACAAAGCAGTCTTTCGAGGTAGAAGTGATGTTTCTACAAAACTTGTAACAAGGAGTTGAATTTACAGCTTTAGCTATATGGAGTTTACACAAGACTAGATAATGATCTATATCATCGCTTTTCTGCATATTTTTTATCTAGAGTATTTCATTCTTATCATTGCGTTCCCTGGGAATGTCTGAAATAATGAAATCCAGTGCAAATCCAGTGCTTTGGATTAAAGCATCTACCAAATGCAAACAAACAAATGAAGTAAATTAATTAGAGGCAAATTTAATGTTCATTAGGAAAGAGAAAGGTTTGAATGCGTGTTGCAAATTTGTTAAAACATTTCCTACTTTCAAAATATATAACAGCTGATATATTTTCTACTCTAACAGCTAAACAACATACTAAATGTTGAGAATAACATTAGATAAACTTCACAAACAGTCACATCATCAGCATTACTTTGGACAGACAGAAAATCTACACACATTTCCATTCATTTTTTTGGAACCATTCAAAGAGACGAGTTTTTCTCCACATTGATTGGATTATTCACTGTGACATCATCTCTTTCAGACAGATTTCCCCCTAAACGATGGGTAAGAATGAGATGATCTGGGATCAGATGTTAGAGATACTATAACTCATCTCTCTTCTCTTTGCAAGATATTTCAGTTGCTGCTTCCATTACAGATTTGCAATTGCCTAAAATATCAGTTTAATCTGACCTTAATCTGAGAAGAAAATACAGGCTTGTTAGGTTTTTGTACTGATCTTCATGAAGTTTGTAAAAAAACAACAACAAAAAAACAACCTGTTTAAGAAAACTATGGATTGTATGCATACTGTAGAACTGATTAGATAAACTGCACAAAAATCTGGTATAGAAACAATTGTCTCTCAGAAAATGCTAGTAAATTACATAAATAATTACATACTGAACACACTGAATTCTCCCTCCTATAGCAACTATTGTTGAGCTAAAATGTTCGTACTCTATTGGAGGATTTAATCAATTCGCCCAAGATTAAACATTAAGAGTTATAATAATAATAAAAATGTGACTACACTAGTCCATTTATAATATAATAAAGCTTGTTAGAATACACATTGCAGATCCCATCATCCTGAGCAATTGTCAATAAAAACGTAACTCTCCATGCAAATAATTCCTTTCTTTGATTTTTCAGCATTGACGTGCATCATTAGCTTAACAAATTCAAGAATATGCAAACATTGAGTGTCTTTGCATTAGATACTGCAGTAAAAACTGCATGGGTTAATTAAACCTCATCTGATCTCCTAAACAGCATTACATCAACCCAGAGCTCATTTGTCACTGTCTGTTTTAAACTAAACAAATAAAGAGGAGAGTTCACCAGGAAAAATCCTGTCAGCATTCACTCATCCCCATCATGAAGCTATTGATAAATTATCTTCACATAATCATAACATTAAAGAAAACAGTATGACTCATGCACTGCATTGTATTGCTTGAAAAGCTCTTAAATTCCTTTCATGTTCACTCACGTTAAAATGTATCTAGATTATTTTAACACACCTGATTCAGATCATCAGCTCATTAGGAGAGACTCCACGAACTGAACTGAGCATGTCAGAGAAGAGAGACTTACAAAATCTGCAGAGCTGGGCTCCCATGAGCAGGATTAATAACCGCTGGTCTAGGAGTATTTTCATGTCTCATCTTTTCACCTACTGCTCCTCTAGATGTCCAGCAGGGCTGAAAATCTGGACACACATAACACACTAATATACTTCTAATATTAAAATCTGTTAAATGATTGTTAGACTGCATTAATTAGGTCAACCCGGAACCGGGAACACTTCCCGTAAAACACAATGTACTTGTTACATTGTAAGAAGATTGACATCTACGCTAATATTCAAAGTTTCTTTTTTATTCCGAGGTCACCGTAGCCACCAGATCTGGTCCGTATCCAGCCCAGATGTTCACTGTAGTCACCAGATCCAGTTCGTATCCAGATCAGATGGTGAATCAGCACCTAGAGTGGAGCAGACGGGACTGGAGCCCACCAGGGCCGAGCAGAAGACCACCACGGCAAAGCAGATGAAGCAGAGGACACCCACGGCGAGCTAGACTGATCAAGAGACCATAGTAGAGACTGAGACCTAGAGAAATCAGAGACAGACAACACAGAAAGAGCATTCACGGCCACAAGGACCGAGGCAGGAAATGTAAAGAGTTTCTTAACAGTTTCCCTGGTGACCACTGAGTGGGCAGACAGTTCATAATCAGGCTCATTGACAGAAACTGGACAGACAAACCGTCCAACATCAACTGCATTGGCTGGAATAGAACTAGCAGAATAGCTCAAAATCAGGGGCATTGACAGAAGCTGAAGCAGACAGTTAAGTGACAGAAACTCGACAGGAGGATAAATCATACTCGGGCTCATTAATTAACATGGGACAGATAGATGGTTCAAAATTAGACTTATCGCTAACAGAAACCAGATAGGCAGACAGTTCAACGGCATATTCAACAGTTACATTAGTACAGATAGACTGTTCAAAATCAGGTACATGGATGGAAACTGGACTGGTAGACCATTCAAAATCAGTCTCATTGGTCAAAACGGGACAGACAAGTGGCAAAAAAATAGACTTCTTGTCTGAAACAGGAAAGATAAACAGTTCATTAGTGGGCTCTTAGGAAATGACAGGGGTAACGGGACAGACATGGAGTGTATTTATAGTTTCTGGGCTCATGGCAGACAGAGTTAAGAGCTCAGTTAGGGTTTCTGAGATCATGACTGGACTGAGGGGGCAGATAACATGTTCATTTATTGCAACGGGACTGACACAAACTTCAAACACATTACTTGAAAGTGGACCATCAGATCGTTCAAAATCAAAACCCTTGAATGGACCTGGACAGGATTACAATTCACCCTCAGACTCATTAGTGGGAACTGGACAGACAAATTATTCAACAACCGACTTCTTGTTATCCATCAAAAGTAGACTAGGTGCCTATCTTTAGAGGTGCAGCACGGCACGGCTGATCAGCTCCGGTGACGGTGGAGCTGTAATGCTCTGCAGATGCATGCAGTGTAAATAAGAGTTAAGAGATTTATTCATCATACAGTGTAGATCGCATAATACTCACATTAGACTGAAGTCAGTAATGATGTTCTTTGGTAATGTAAAGTTCTTTGCTACTTTTGAATAACTGAGGAAATGTAACAGTTTGATTAAGTGCTCGTCGCCAAATATTTCAAGAACATTCTTCCTTCTCTTGAAAGATTTGTGCATGTCTCTGTCTCTGTACGCCATCACAAGCCCCTGCTGGCAACTCCTAACAATTCGAGAGACCTCTCGAGCTGTCTTAAATTACTGGGAGAGTAAGAGTGATTCTTAGCTGTAAGATATTTGATAACTTGCTTTTATACTTAAGTTTGAAAGTAGGAGTAAATTTCATGAATTCTTAGCACTTAAGACTAAAATGGCACTTTGAGAAACTTGATAAATATGGGCCCTGCTTTTTAGTTGTTTGACCCTCAGAGTCAAGGTATGCATTCACCTTGAGAACTTCATCTTTGTTTCCAAATGCAATGACTTCAGTTTTCTCCTTGTTTAACTGAAGAAAGTTCTGGCGCATCCAACTGTTCATTTCATCAATGCACTGATAGAGGGAGTCAATGGGGCTGTAGTCATTTGGTGATAAATGGGTATTATCAGCATAGCTGTGATAGGCAATTTGGTTCTTTCTTATTATTTGACTTAGTGGGAGCATATACAGGCTAGAAGTGAGCCTTGTGGGACTATGCATGACATGGACATCCACTTAAACTTATGTTCTCCTATACTCACATAATAACCTCTCCCTTCTAAATATGACCTGAACCAATTGAGAACCACCCCTGAAAGCCAACCCAGATTTCCAGTCTAGAAAAATATGCTTTGGACATTAGCATAGTTAAAATCATACTCATCTGACTGTCACCAATTCGTGGCAGTAATTGAAGAGATATCATATTGATCACAAGTGCATTATGGAGTACCACAAGGCTCAGTACTAGGACTGTTACTTTTCATGCATTTCATGTTAACCTTGGAAGATATAATCTGGAAATGGAAACATGGCATTAGTTTTTACTGTTATGCTGATGATACTCAGCTCTATATTTCTTCACGCCCTGACGAAACATACCAATTTGCAAAACTAACGGTAATGCATAGTTTATATATAGAAATATGATGACTGGTAATTTCTTGCTGCTAAATTCAGAAAAAAAGACAGGTGGCAATTATTGGACCAAAAAACTCTGCATCTAATAACCACTCTCTAACACTCAATGACTAATCTGTGAATTCTTCGTCATCAGTCAGGAACCTAGGATTGCTATTTGATAGTAATCTTTCATTCGAAAGCCATGTTTCTTGCATTTGTAAAACTGCATTTTTCCATCTCAAAAATATATCTAAATTACGACCTATGCTCTCAATGTCAAATGCAGACATGTTAATTCATGCCCTCAAGGTTAGTTTATTGTAGTGCTTTATTAGGTGGTTGTTCTGCACGCTTAATAAACAAACTACAGATGGTCCAAAATGCAGCAGCTAGAGTTCTTACTAGAATCAGGAACAGACGCGATTTCTTTAAGACTGCAAGGGAAGCTCAGCTTCCCCTATAATTGTCAAAAAATGAATGGTCAAATATATGTACTATTATGTTAACATTTTATTGACTAAAAATGCGTTAAACACGTTCATCTCGAACGAAAACAATTTCGTTCAGAATCAGCTACTTAGGTCGGCTGACTCGATTTCCTTCTCATTCATTCCCGTAGCGTACAGTGCATTACTCTGTTGAAGCCCAGCGTCCATTGACTTCAATGGGGCTGCTTTAAACAGTTTTTTTCAGTGCTTAGAAACAAGACGGTCATTGGATAATGCTGCGATTATGTCCCGCCCACGGACGCTCAGCGTCTCTGGGATGAATGGAGGAGTGGGCTGGCCCGGACTCCGAGCGTCTGCGTGATGATTGGAGGGTCTGTCATCTCTTTTTAATCCACTTTTATGTCCTAAAACGCTCGTTTTTTGGGGTGGACAGCTTATAAAAACGTATTTATTTATTTTTTTTAGCTTGTTTGCTATACACATTGTCACATATCAGCTTTTAGACATTTTTTTTTTTTTTTTTGTTATAAATAAATGACAAGGAGGCGGCAGCTTCTCGCAATGCAAAGAGACGGTTGGTGTGGGCGTGGGCGTGGTCTTCAGATTATGACGCGTATCACTCTGTGTCTCCATTTCCAACTCAGTCCCATCGCGGATTTTGCATGTGTAGTCGAAAGACAAACTGCTGCAACCTTCATCGTATATTTCACACAATTTCACACCACATTCATTGTTTCAGTTTAACATAATTCCCACATTTCCTCCCGTTGAGTTAAATATATATATATATATTAGATCGTTTGTTCATTAATTCATATAGTCTGAACTAGCCAGCTAGCAAACTGCACACGATGGCAGACAGTGCTAATATTGTCGACCTGATTTTGGCAAAGCCATTAGAAAATCTTCCTTACGAGGAGAAACTTAGAATTAAACAGCAGGGCAGATCAACACCTAAGATTGATTTAGTGCAAAAGATAGGGAAAAGTAACAGGTCTTTTCAGCTCTCCTGGTATGACAAAGTTAGCTGGCTGACTGGAAGTGCTGTGAAAAAGAAAATGTACTGCTGGCCATGTCTCTTGATGAAACCATCTCATGGATGTGTTGTTTGGTCAAAATTGGGGTTTGGAGATCTGTCAAACTTTGACAGGGCATATAAAAGGCATGAAAATAGCAATGAACATGTGAGTGCATGTGCAAGATTAAGTTGCATGGGCAGGATCAGGGTTGAGCATGCAATCAATGAAGGTGCTCGCATTCAAGTGGCTAAACATAATGAAACTGTTAAACAAAACAGGGCCTTCCTAAACCGCCTTATTGATGTGACATCCTTGCTTGGCCGGCAGGAGCTGTCATTTAGGGGACATGATGAGAGTAGTGAATCATCCAACAAGGGGAATTACAGAGAGTTCACAGAAACATTAGCTAAATATGACTCTGTCCTGTCCACACAATTCGAGTCCTCAACTGTGTTTTCTGGTATGTCACACACTATTCAAAATGACTTGATCTCTGCTCTTGCAGCCACCATTTCTGATCAGATCAGAGATGAAATTCAGGATGCTCCCTTTTTTGGATGGCAGGTGGATGAAACCACTGATATATCCTGCCGTGCCCAACTCTCTGTCATTGTTCGCTATGTGGATAGTGCAGGTAAAATTCAGGAGCGCTTCATTGGATTTTTTGATGTTTCTGGGGGGCGAGATGCTCAGTCCGTTTTTGATGTTTTAAATGAGAACATGCAGGGCTACAATTTTAAGGATAAGCTTGTGGCACAGACCTATGATGGGGCTGCTGTCATGGCTTCAGCTCTCAATGGTCTGCAGGCCAAAGTGAAAGCAATAGCCCCCAGTGCAATGTTTGTGCATTGCTATGCACACAGACTGAATCTGGTGCTGTCACAGGGGGCCAAATGCTTGCCTGAGTGCAGAATTTTTTTTGCATCACTCTCTGGGTTTGCCACATTTTTCTCAGAATCCACAAAGAGGACGTCTTTTCTGGAGTCTGCAGGCTGCTCAAGGTTGCCCAGAAACGCTCCTACTCGATGGAATTTCACATCACGGATAGTGAGCACTGTGGCAAACAATTATGACGGCCTCCTGCAGACATTTGATAACATCATTGCAGATACGACAATGGATGATGATACACTGGATTGTGCCAAAGGCTTCGTGAGGAAACTGGAGGATTTTGAGTTTGTGTTCATGTTGTACACATATGAACAAATCTTCTCTGAGACTGATGTGGTCTTTGATATTGTCCAGCAGAGAGCGATGGATGTTCTTTACTGCAAGAAAAGAATTGAGTCTCTTCTTGCATTTGTCAAAGAGAAGAGGTCAGAGGGGGCTTTCCAAGCTGTTTATGCCAAAGCAGCAGATCTCACATCAGACCCAAGAGATGAGCCCATGAGAAAGCGCCGTCTGACCCAATTGCAGGATCCCCAAGAGCGCTACAGAAATCTGTACATGGCCATCCTTGATAACATCTTGGAGCAGATTCCTCGACGTTTTTCAAATTTGGAAAGTATGCTTTTCTTAGAATTAGTCAATCCAGGGAAATTTGATGACATGAGACAAGCATTTCCAGAGGAGGCCTTCCAAAGTGTCCTGAAAAGTTATGGCCATCACTTTGATTCAGGGAGACTGAGGTCTGAACTTCAAGTCCTGTATTCAGATCAGGACTTGCAGAGTAACAGGGGAAAGCTGTGTGATTACTTGGTGTTCCTTAAAGACATGGAGTTGGACAGTGCAATGCCTCAGCTTTACAAACTGTTCTCATTAGTGGCAACAATTGGAGCTACATCTGCAGGTGTAGAAAGGAGCTTCTCCTGTTTAAAGCGGCTCAAGTCCTACACCCGTAACACAATGGGCCAAGGCCGTTTAAGCAGCCTAGCTCTGCTGGCCATTGAGAGGACACTGGTCAAGTCACTGGAAAAGACGCCTAGTTGGTACGACAGGGTTACAGAGCATTTTCTTGAAAAGGAACGTAGGGCAGAATTTACATATAAATAAATGGACAATTTTTATGATTTAGGCCGAAAATGAGCTTCCCCTCTTTAAAAGATCAGCAGCCGCCACTGATCAGGAAGTATGACCACATTAGCCTATTTGAATAAAGAGCCTCACATTGCAGCAAAAGCAGAAATGTAAATCAGTCTCACCATCTTAAACGCAGTACAAGACAAAACTATGTTATAATGTAATGCATGAAGAGTTGGGTAGATAGTAAAATACACGTTTGTCGAGAGAAGACACTTGATATACAGGTGAGAAGATCAAGCTTCAGTTTCTCCAGAGCAGGTAAATTGGGGTTTGTTGTGATTTCCATGGCTGTAAAAAAATTCACCTATTTCAACTTAAATAAGTATAATCAAATTGGTTGTACAAGTAAGTTCAACTTCATTTATTTTAAACTAACTTAATACAATCAAGTCAAATCTCATGTAACTTACAACAATGAAGTAGAAATTGGTTAATTTGACGAGTTATGGTCCTCTGTGAAATGGGCGTCTGGGCAGCCTGATATCGTGAACGGAAACGAGTGTGCGAGAGCCGATACCGAAGGACTGATGGCTGCAGACACCTGCTCGACTACACTGCCTTTCTACTGCCGTGAAAACAGGAAAATACAGCGTGTGAGATTCACAGTCAAATCAGACGGACATCTGGACGAATCCACAGTGATGGAGGCCATAGAGAAGAAGGTGACACGATTCTGCATGTATTTCAATATCACT
>CM049819.1:1178706-1208706 GCA_027422435.1 Schizopygopsis pylzovi
CTCTCGGATCAGGACATGACGATCAGATCCAGCATAACATGGAGCGTCCAACCTGACGAGAAGATCTTCCAGCGGCAGAAAACACAAGAAAACACACAAGAGACGGCATGTAAGGTGTTATATCCACTGAAACGCTAGTCTCTGATGCATGCGATAACTTGTGCAAAACATTCATGAATCTTAAACGTAAAGGCATTGATAATAAATGATAGATGTTTAACACCATCACAAAAAATAATACAGGCCATGCATAGTAAATTATTAAATAATGATGGAATATAAATGTATGATGCATTATTTATTTGAGTTTGGTATTCGTTTACAAATAAATCTTTCAAGATGTCAGGCAAAAAATACGCTTGTATCCATTAATAAGTACTGCTATTTTTTTTTCTTTGATATGCTGTGCAATTGACTTACGGTTCATTAGGCACTGTGGGAAAATAAAATACAATAAAATAGCGAGAAGAATAACAAAGTGCAGTAAACGGGAAAACTGTTCGCGCTACAAACCAGTGTGTTCGTGATTAAGATAATGCATTCAAATAATATGGTAAGACACCAGTTTGCAATATCAAGCAGCAAACAAGGGGTGTTGTACAGCTAAAAATAGCTGGAAGTGGAAGACACAAAGTTTATGAGGAAAAATATGGTGAATAAAAACAATTAGCATTATTAACTAGCATGCATTTTACCAAAATATTCATACTTTAATTACTAAGCAACCACTAAAAATACATACAAATTAGGTCTCATTTTAAAGCTTAGAAACTCTGCTTTTTAGTGTAATTTGATCAAATCTTAACAAGTGCGAGTTGAGTCCCTCTAAAGTGAATCGAGTGTATCACCAACAGGCGCCACCTAGTGATGAAATAATAATATTCATCATCATATTTCAAAACTACTGCCTTGATCAACACCAAACAGGTTTAATTTATAAGCTCAGAGTCTGAACCTTACATTTCACACACACACACACACACACACACACACACACACACAGCACAACACACACAACACACCATGTTGGGTTTCCATGTTTTATGGGGACTTTCCATAGACGTAATGGTTTTTATACTGTACAAACTGTATATTCTATCCCCTTACACTGCCCCTATCCCTAAACCTAACATCACAGGAGACATTCTGCAATTTTACATTTTCAAAAAACATCACTTAGTCTGATTTATACAGCTGGTTTCCTCATGGGGACCAAAAAATGTCCCCACACGGACAAGGATTTTGGATATTGCCATCGTTGTGGACATTTTGTTCCATAACGTAGGGTATACCTGAACACACACACACACACACACACACACACACACACACACACACACACACACACACACACACACACACACACACACACACACACACACACACACACACACATACATATATACATATATACACATACATATATATATACAATACTTATGTATATATATATCTGTGTGTCAAGTAGAGCTGAGTTATATGATGATAAATACGCAAAACATATTTTCATAATTTATAAAACATTACAGTAAATATGTCAAAAACATCACTCAGCTCAGATAGTCATGTGTCATAAATCATTTGAAAGATATCATGCAGTAGAATACAACAATTAGTCAGATTGTGCTTGTAACTTCATAAAACATGTTCAGATTGTAGAAATAAAAGCATTATTTACAGCAGATGGTCCCCGTTAAAAACAGCCCAAACTTACCATAATCCAAAACTTAGATTTAAGACATTTCATCAGCAGTTTCTCAGCTTGACGAAGTCCAATTTTATTAAACATATTTTCTAAAAATGTAGAACGTTTTCTGTCAGACAATACTTATCGCTTGACTCTTTTTGCCAAATAAGTGAAGCTAAAAACAGAGGAAGAAAATAATTCTTGCAGTCTGCTGTAAATAACATTAAGATCATATTCTCAAGTTTGACTTTTCACTCAAATTATTATGCTGATAATATAATCTGCAATATACAAATGTGCATTTATTTAGTATTTTCTTTAGAAATGTATTTTGGAAAGCAACCATACATTTGTTTTGTTTTTTACGATCTTTAATATTAATTTATTCTTCATTCACATAGAATTTATCATTAATTAATTTCACTTTTACATTTAATTATATAATCATTTATATACACATTTTTAGTGCTGTCAAAATAATTGTCATCCAAAATTAAAAGTGTTTATTTACATGATAAATACACTGTGTGTATTTATTATGTACAGGTATATATAAATACACACACATGCATGCATATATTTATGAAAAATGTTACGTTATTTATATTTTGGGTGTGTTTGATAGCACTATTTATTTGATTGATTCATTCAAGGGTAAGTCATATGTATTATTTTTCTGTTTTTTAGTCTTATGATTGTGGCTTCAGTGGATATTTGTCTTTATGAGTAAAATATGAAAATATGAATGTCTCTATTTCAAGGAAGGTGAAGTGAAGCAGTCATTTTCCATTGCTGTGGTTTGTGGTACAATAACACCTGTTATTTTGTGCTGTTATGAATTCTGAGCATTGGAACACACAACTAATATTATTCATTAAAATCTGCTCATTTTATTATCACTTTGTCTCCTGCTTCTTCTCTTCTCTGGCTTTCTCCATCAACCTTTTGGCTGACAGAAGACTCTCTTGACATCTGAATTATAATGTTTCATATGAAACATCTCTCATAGTAACAACGTTTCATTTAAATCAGGTATTATTGAGAAAGTGAAGCCTAAAACGAAACAATAGATGGGTTCATTTAGAGCATATAACCACCATAAAGCTGCTCACTAAATCATATTTGACTTTTAAAGTGTTGCGCTTAATGTGTATTTAAAGGCGATTCAGCTGCATGGTTTACCAAAGATGCATTGGATTGATCACATGACATAAATCAGGATATAGGCCATTATTAAGGACACAGCATGGCAATCACAGGGTCAATGACCAAAGCACTGAACACGCCGGATTGAGGAGTTGTTTTTAAGGATTTACCATTCCAGCATCTCACTTGCATTGGATTATCACTTAACTTGGATTATATACACCAGTGGAAACTTTTGCATTGGAACCTAAAACACTCTAGGACACTTAAGGACTGTTTTATGGTAGATTCAAGTGGACTCCATGCTTTTAACAGCCGAAGTTATTTAAATGTTTTATTGTGTTGTTTTAAGTAACTTGTGAATTGTGTAAATACACTATTTATTCAATCTACATTTGATGTTGTCTCGTGTTTTTGTTGTAAAGTAGTAAAGTAGTTTCTTATTTTCTTTACTGAATACCTCTTAGAAGTAAAGTATTTTCAATTTACTCCTGAATGACTCTCCATGCAAATAACTCCTTTCTTTGATTCTTCAGTATTTGTGTGCACGCATTTGATATGCATCATTAGCTTAACAAATTCATGAATATGCAAACATTGAGTGTTCGTGTGTGTTTGCCTTAATTTAGACTGCAGTAAAAACTAAAGAAGGTAATAAAACCTCATCTGATCTCCCAAACTATTACATAAACCCAGAGTTCATTTGTCTCTGTCTGTTTTATGTTCTGTATATGTGTGAACTACACAAATATCTTTTTTTTCTCATTCTCATGCAAACTGGGAAAAAAACATCATAAAGCTATTATTAAATTATCATTACAGAATCATGAAATTAAAGATAAGTAGTCCATATGACTCATGCACTATATTCCCAATCATCTGAGCCCAACAGGACCTATATACATGTCAGTGGTCTTATTGCTGAAAAGCTCTTGAATTTGATGTTCAAATGTGTTTAGGTCAGTTTCATGTCTCATCTGTATTTTTACCTGCTCAGTGTCTCCCGGCAGATTGACTTGCTTTGGAACTGAAAGGCTCAAAATAAAATGAAATAAAAACAAAATACAAAAATGAATAATATAAATCAATAAATACATCAGTTATGAAGTATGTTGATGATTAATAATGATTTAGTTAATATTTTTATAATTCTTATTTTTAATATTAGTCATTTATATTTACATTCAATTGGTAAATAAACATACAATAATTTAGTAAAAGAAAACATGCTACATACCATATCCAATATTCTAGATATTACATATTGCACTTAAGGAATAATTTTTTTTGTAATATTCACTGGGTTAATAAAATGAATGTATAATCTTCAATTAGTTTAACTGTTCCTGAACTCTTATGTGATTTTACATACAAACAACTTTGAGTAAAACAACTCTTAAATGGTGTTAAAAATCCACTGACTGAACTAATTGAAAACTTAATGTGTCACAGAACAATAACGAATCCTGATACAAGAAAGTACAATTCCATGTCAAGTTTGACCCATCAGAGGACATGCGGTTTGGGTAATGGATTGATGTCAATTTAAAGGTGCTATAGAATTGTAGTGGTGTAATGGAAGAGGAGGACAACTGGGGCAACGCAAATCACAACGTCTTTATTCCCAGGACATAGGTGAAATAGTTATGCAAGCAGGTGTGTGTCAAGTTTATAGAATTCTTAGGTAACTTAAGCTGAGATGATAACAGTTCCCCTCCATGGGAACTCGAACTGCGTCCCCTAGGGGTCGCTACGGGGAACGCCCTCAGCGTGACTCGTGTCTGAAGATACATATGTAAAAACACCACCTGTTGGCCGGCGACAGCCCATGACGTCACTACCGGCGTGCCACAATATAAGTGCCACCGGGAGATTACATCATCAGCTTTTTCGTCTTCACTGACTGGTTTGTTTGAAGCGTGCAATCTGGTAAGAGCCTGCGGCTAGGGTGAGAGAGAGGCGCGGGTCAGAGAGAGGCAAGCCCTCTCATTCCTCTCTAATTCCCCTGTAACCATCGTAGATTTCACCTGACCGAGGTTAGGTGGAAATTTCCTGCTAAGCTAAGGCAAAAAAAAAAAAAAAAAAATTCTGAGGAATGAGTTTTCCGGGGTCACCTATGCCCTCCGGAGCGTCTGAGTTCCCTCTCATTCTGAGGAATGAGTTCTCCGCTCCTCAGAGCTCTGTGATAAGTCGCTCTCCTTGCTGGTCGAGCTAGCATTGCTCCCCTCACTATAGAGGGTTATCTATGAGCATGCCGCTCCCTGCTGAGCGTCTGAGTTCCTTCTCATTCTGAGGAATGAGTTCTCCGCTCTCCAGAGCTCGTTATAGGTAGAGCTAGCATTGCTCCCCTCATTAGAGGGTCACCTTTGAGCATGCCGCTCCCTGCGGAGCGTCTGAGTTCCCTCTCATTCTGAGGAATGAGTTCTCCGCTCCTCAGAGCTCTGTGATAGTTCGCTCTCCTTGCTGGTCGAGCTAGCATTGCTCCCCTCACTATAGAGGGTTATCTATGAGCATGCCGCTCCCTGCTGAGCGGCGGAGTTCCCTCTCATTCTGAGGAATGAGTTCCCCGCTCTCCAGAGCTCATGGTTGGGCTTGCCGCTCCCTTCTGAGCGGCGGAGTGCCTTCTCATTCTGAGGAATGAGTTCTCCACTCTCCAGAGCTCGTTATAGGTCTCACTCTGAGGATTGAGTTCTCCGCTCTAGAGCTCCTCATTGGTAGCTGAGTTCTTCTCATTCCGAGGAATGAGTTCTCCGCTCTCCAGAGCTCGCCGTCGGTAGAGCTAGCACTGCTCCCCTCAACCAGAGGTTCACCTATGAGCATGCCGCTCCCTTCTGAGCGTCCGAGTTTCTCCGCCCCCCAGAGCTCTGTGATAGTGCCGCTCCCTTCTGAGCGGCGGAGTTCCCTCTCATTCTGAGGAATGAGTTCTCCGCTCCTCAGAGCTCTGTGATAGGTCGCTCTCCGTGCTGGTCGAGCTAGCATTGCTCCCCTCACTATAGAGGGTTATCTATGAGCATGCCGCTCCCTGCTGAGCGTCGGAGTTCCTTCTCATTCTAAGGAATGAGTTCTCCGCTCTCCAGAGCTCGTTATAGGTAGAGCTAGCATTGCTCCCCTCATTAGAGGGTCACCTTTGAGCATGCCGCTCCCTGCGGAGCGTCTGAGTTCCCTCTCATTCTGAGGAATGAGTTCTCCGCTCCCCAGAGCTCTGTGATAGGTTGCTCTCCTGGTTGGTCGAGCTAGCATTGCTATGAGCATGCCGCTCCCTTCGGGGCGTCTGAGTTCCCTCTCACTCTGAGGAGTGAGTTCTCTGCTCTAGAGCGCCTCATTGGTAGCTGAGTTCCTCTCCTTCCGAGGAATGAGTTCTCCGCTCTCCAGAGCTCGTTATAGGTAGAGCTAGCATTGCTCCCCTCATTAGAGGGTCACCTTTGAGCATGCCGCTCCCTGCGGAGCGTCTGAGTTTCCCTCTCATTCTGAGGAATGAGTTCTCCGCTCCTCCGAGCTCTGTGATCTCTCTTGCTGGTCGAGCTAGCATTGCTCCCCTCACTATAGAGGGTTATCTATGAGCATGCCGCTCCCTTCTGAGCGGCGGAGTGCCTTCTCATTCCGCGGAATGAGTTCTCCACTCTCCAGAGCTCGTTATAGGTCTCACTCTGAGGAGTGAGTTCTCCGCTCTAGAGCTCCTCATTGGTAGCTGAGTTCCTCTCATTCCGAGGAATGAGTTCTCCGCTCTCCAGGGCTCGCCGTCGGTAGAGCTAGCACTGCTCCCCTCAACCAGAGGGTCACCTATGAGCATGCCGCTCCCGTCTGAGCGTCCGAGTTTCTCCGCCCCCCAGAGCTCTGTGATAGGTCGCTCGCCTTGTTGGTCGAGCCAGCATTGCTCCCCTCAACCAGAGGGTCATCTATGAGCGTGCCGCTCCCTTCTGCGCGTCTGAGTTCCCTCTCACTCCGAGGAATGAGTAGTTCTCCGCTCCAGGGCATAGAACGTTCTTCTAATAAGTGCACACGCGAGACTTTGGGCACTTTCTAAAATCCACTCAGATTTCCGCACATCAAGATTCTGCGTTCTTTCTAAAAATCCCGTAAGGGTAGGGTTACGCGCACAGCTTCGTGCCCTTTTTTGAGTTGGTTAAAGCCCCGGCTTGTGCCTTGGACCCCGCTCCCTTGTCCCATATGTGTTGGGTCCAAAAAGGAAAAGAAAAAAAAAAAAAAAGGGAAAAGGGGTGTACACTACCAAGAGGTCTGTTGAGACAGTTCCCTCAGTAAGGAGCAAGTGGTAACCCCTGAGTGATCGGCCAGGACCTAGTGAGCCAGGTGCCTGGCCATATCCCCTTAAAGGAATCTTTTTCTGATTCCAAGACTTTGAGCTCTACCCTAGGCCCGGTAATCCCGGCACCTAGCAGGTAAGTACTAGGGTATGCAGCTCGGGCCTTTGGCCGAAGGGGATAATATCACTGACAGCCATCAGCCGTCCCAGGGGCAACTTCCTTAGCCGGGTAGAGTTGGCTTAGTGCTCGCCTTTTTCGCGAAATTGGCTTGCATTCCCCTCAGCATGGTGAAGTGGGTATAACGTTCCCCGTAGCGACCCCTAGGGGACGCAGTTCGAGTTCCCATGGAGGGGAACGTCTCAGGTTACGTATGTAACCATGGTTCCCCGAATGGGGAACGAGAAACTGCGTCCCCTAGGCTTTGGGCCATGCTTCGGACGCAAGCCTCAGACGAAGAAGCTGATGATGTAATCTCCCGGCGGCACTTATATTGTGGCACGCCGGTAGTGACGTCATGGGCTGTCGCCGGGCAACAGGTGGTGTTTTTACATATGTATCTTCAGACACGAGTCACGCTGAGGGCGTTCGAAAGTGAAGCCTAAAACGAAACAATAGATGGGTTCATTTAGAGCATATAACCACCATAAAGCTCACTAAATCATATTTGACTTTTAAAGTGTTGCGCTTAATGTGTATTTAAAGGCGATTCAGCTGCATGGTTTACCAAAGATGCATTGGATTGATCACATGACATAAATCAGGATATAGGCCATTATTAAGGACACAGCATGGCAATCACAGGGTCAATGACCAAAGCACTGAACACGCCGGATTGAGGAGTTGTTTTTAAGGATTTACCATTCCAGCATCTCACTTGCATTGGATTATCACTTAACTTGGATTATATACACCAGTGGAAACTTTTGCATTGGAACCTAAAACACTCTAGGACACTTAAGGACTGTTTTATGGTAGATTCAAGTGGACTCCATGCTTTAAACAGCCAAAGTTATTTAAGTGTTTTATTGTGTTGTTTTAAGTAACTTGTGAATTGTGTAAATACACTATTTATTCAATCTACATTTGATGTTGTCTCGTGTTTTTGTTGTAGAGTAGTAAAGTAGTTTCTTGTTTAGTACTTATTTTCTTTACTGAATACCTCTTAGAAGTAAAGTATTTTCAATTTACTCCTGAATGACTCTCCATGCAAATAACTCCTTTCTTCAGTATTTGTGTGCACGCATTTGATATGCACCATTAGCTTAACAAATTCATGAATATGCAAACATTGAGTGTTCGTGTGTGTTTGCCTTAATTTAGACTGCAGTAAAAACTAAAGAAGGTAATAAAACATCATCTGATCTCCCAAACTCTTACATAAACCCAGAGTTCATTTGTCTCTGTCTGTTTTATGTTCTGTATATGTGTGAACTAAACAAATATCTTTTTTTTCTCATTCTCATGCAAACTGGGAAAAAAACATCATAAAGCTATTATTAAATTATCATTACAGAACCATAAAATTAAAGATAAGTAGTCCATATGACTCATGCACTATATTCCCAATCATCTGAGCCCGACAGGACAGATATACATGTCAGTGGTCTTATTGCTGAAAAGCTCTTGAATTTGATGTTCAAATGTGTTTAGGGCAGTTTCATGTCTCATCTGTATTTTTACCTGCTCAGTGTCTCCCGGCAGATTGACTTGCTTTGGAACTGAAAGGCTCAAAATAAAATGAAATAAAAACAAAATACAAAAATGAATAATGTAAATCAATAAATACATCAGTTATGAAGTATGTTGATGATTAATAATGATTTAGTTAATATTTTGATAATTCTTATTTGTATTATTAGTCATTTATATTTACATTCAATTGGTAAATGAACATACAATAATTTAGTAAAAGAAAACATGCTACATACTATTTCCAATATTCTAGATATTACATATTGCACTTAAGGAATATTTTTTTTGTAATATTCACTGGGTTAATAAAATGAATGTATAATCTTCAATTAGTTTAACTGTTCCTGAACTCTTATGTGATTTTACATACAAACAACTTTGAGTAAAACAACTCTTAAATGGTGTTAAAAATCCACTGACTGAACTAATTAAAACTTAATGTGTCACAGAACAATAACGAATCCTGATACAAGAAGTTTGACCCATCAGAGGACATGCGGTTTGGGTATGGATTGATGTCAATTTAAAGGTGCTATAGAATTGTAGTGGTGTAATGGAAGAGGAGGACAACTGGGGCAACGCAAATCACAACGTCTTTATTCCCAGGACATAGGTGAAATAGTTGTGCAAGCAGGTGTGTGTCGAGTTTATAGAATTCTTAGGTAACTTAAGCTGAGATGATAACAGTTCTATTATATCTGCAGGTGTAGGGTGGCCACACTGAATTAAAGTCTGGAGCAGAAGACAGGCGAGTATCCAACATGAGTAGTCAGGAAAGTTCTTACATAGGAACAACAAGAGAGTAGTGATGTTAGGTTCTTGAACGAATCATTCTTTTGAGCCGGTTCTTAGGAGGTAACCGGTCGAGCCAGTTCACAAATCGGACTGAATCAAACTTTAGTTCTGGGTTCATGACACAAGATGCACGGCCGAAGTAGCACGTCCAACTCAAAAAGAACCGAATGAGCCGGTTCAACCAATTGTCGAAGTTTGTCGAGGATTACCAAAGATTCTGATGAGTGAGTTGCTGACACTGTGGACTTGACCGAGCTTGATGCGCAAAGTTTCTTTATAACAAACAAAACGTCAGATGCCGGAGATATGCTTTATTGTTAATGCTGTATATGCCGTATTTAAAAGCAGAGTTTTTGTTAAAATATAGAAAAACCTGAGTTTTAATATGGTTTATTGTGCATGCAGATCATATTTTAAGTTGTTAATCAGACTGGTTTATTCTTTCTTTATATTTATAATATGTAGAACATATCCACGTTTGTGCATCAGTGTCTGTAATAGGGGTTGAACAACTTCTGATTTTTTAAAGTCGACGTTTATGTGATGAAAATTCACATGAAAAGTCAAATTTTTTACAGAGTTGTTAAAAATAAATGCATAGTGACATCATTGCTTGATAACTTCAGGAGCCGATGAATCGGCTTTTTGAAACGGTTCACTGAGCCAAACTGTCCGAAAAGAACCAGTTCACAGAAAGGTATCGGACCTTGCATCACTAGTGGAGAGTGAATGCTTTTATGCAAGACTTGATGAGGAGCTGGTCTCTGGCAGGTGTGGTGATGGCTGACTGTGTGCAGGTGGTAACCAGAAGGGATGCTGGGAAATGTAGTTCCAAGTTACCATTTCATACCAATTATATGAAATGGTAACACTTTAAAATAATAGTCCATTTGTAATAATAACTAAGGTTAATAAAAGCTGTAGAAGTATTGAGCCTTATAGGAGCACGTAAATGTCAGCATTTACTAATGCATTTTAATATTTTAAAGTTGAATTTTATCATTAGTTAATGGAATATGAACTAACAATAATTATACATGTATAATTGCTATTTAATACACCTTTTCCCAATTTTAAAAATATGAATCGGTACTTTTTTTATTTTTTGTTCAGTGTCCATTTTAACAACTATTGGTTGATTAATCGGTACCAGACAACCTAGTTATCCATATCGGTAAAATCAAGTACTGGCTGACCTCGTGTCAGTAAGTCAGTATTGTACATTTCTGTGTCTATGCATACATAAGTAAAAGTATGTTGGTAGAACCACACTTTAAGTAAAAATACATCCAAATATGTATGAGATTCTAAGTAGGCTAAATTATTATAACACTTTCACCTAGAGTGAAATGACTGAAAAACCCTCATAAACCAATCAAACCAGACCGGCTAGAAGAGAAGCAAACCACTTTGGGCTTGTTTAAGATATTTTTCCAAGGGATAAAGTGTGATTTGACTTGTTAATATGGTCAATCAGATGCTGTAACTCCACAATATGTCTGCAAAACACATCTTTCTCAGATGAAGTCATTCAGAAGTTTCTGTTCTGGTGGAAACAACTCTAAACAACTGGTGGTTGAAGTGTAATCTGTATTCATTTGTATCATATGTTTTATAGTTGTGAAAAAGCACTTCTGTGCTCTATCATCATTCTCTCTGATACTATTTGAATAAAGAGCCTTACTGCAGCAAAATCAGAATGTAAATCCGTCTCAGCATCTTACGAGTACTAGACAAAAGGTTTTGCATCAAGAGTTGGGTAGATAGTAAAAGACAAGTATGATGAGAGAATACAATTGATATACTCGATAGAGGATCAAGCTTCAGTTGCTCCAGAGCAGGTAATTTTTTTTATATATATATATCTATGGCTGTAAAAAAAAAATAACCTTCCTCAACTTTTAAAACCTTGTAAAACTTTACATTTGATGAATTAAATTAGACAGCGAAAAACAACAACAACATTGGCATCATTATTTACAGTGTACCTAATCATTACAAATAATTTCATTGTTAAAACTGGTGAATTTTGTCTAATTAAATAACGTTTGGGAATATGTCCAAAATCATATGAAATGTATGAAAAATGCCTGAAAGTGCCAAAAAAAGTTGGCTTTATTAAATTTGACTGCTATCGCAGCTTCATCAGCTTACGTAGCAGAAACACATTAAATATACAACAACATAATATCATAAATACAATGATGTTACATTTATCTTAGGAAATAGATAAGATGAAACAGAATTCTATATAACATTCTTTAAATATGCTTCGGAAACAAATTGTTAAAGTTTTTCTTGGTCCATGAGCAAGTACTTTATATTTTGTTCTGATAAAAAAACTGTCTCATAAAATAAATTGGAGAGGCCAAAACATGTTTTATAGACAAGTTTGGACTACACTATTGACATTTTGGTACTTCTTCACCCTTCAATAAATGCCATGAGTCAGTCAAGTATGTCCTTTCCAACACCTTGTGTTTACAAATTGGTCATGTCTTGATGTAAAAGGGGGGATGCATATTCCTTTTGCATTTTCCTACCACATGATTTTATTTCCAATAGTTTTTAAATTCTAGCCATTCTTCTTGCCATTTTGTCTTATATTGGTCGATTAAGGGGTTTATGTCAAAGGGTGGCTTTTGCATTCACTGATTCCTTCTGCAATAACACACTTTGTAACCATATCCGCTTGCTCATTTCCAATAAATCCCCTTGACTGTAGAGAAAACTACTACACTTTCAATATCAGAAAACTAACCAGCATGTCGTGTTCTTGTCACATCTTTCAGTGAACAAACCTGTGAAGACATGATGTTACAGAACAAGATTCAACTCATTGTTTTTCTCGGTGAGTGTTAGTGACAGAAACTGATGTCAGATCAGAGGTTTAGATAAACTAAACACTATTGATTTTCCTGCAGCAGGAATCCTGTCGAAGGCTTCATGTGACCTGTATCGATTCGTCCTGATCAAAGAGCCGAAGACCTGGGCAGAAGCGCAGTCGTACTGCAGAGAGATATACATGGATCTGGTGACGGTTCAGAGCGATGAAGATAGAGCCAAACTAAAGGAGGCAGCAGACGCTGTGAACTTTACATCTGACGCCTGGATCGGCTTCAAAAGAGTCACTTGGCGTTGGTCGTATCAACACACACCGATGAGCTATAAGAAGTGGGATTACTCTCAGCCGGACTTGTCCCAAACGGACTGGGCCTGTGGGTCTGTGAAAAACCACAGACAATGGGGTGACAGATACTGTTCTGACCATGACAACTTCTTTTGCCAAACTGGTAAGAGATTATAAAATACTCACAGATCTCTTTAATTTTTTTTTATTGTACTTTTTTATCATACTTACATACCTTATACAAACTGTACATAATTATTTACTTAGTATTTTATCTTGTTTTTCAGTACAAATATCGATTTTTTTTTAAATAAAGATACATTTACTTGATAAAATTACATAAAATATAATAAGATTTACGGTAAGTCTCTATTGTTCTTATTTTAATCAGAAATCCATTTAATTTTGATGAAGATCTTGATAAAGATCTTATCTTAAATAATTTTGCATCTCTAGCAAATTTATCTTTATACAATGATGTTTATTTGTGCTGGAAAAAAAGACAAAATATGTTGGAAGTTAATCATTTTTTTAGTGAAACCTGACCTCAACCAAGCGGCAACCTCCCACTCTCTCGTGAAACCAACACGGAAGTGACTAAAACTGTAATTCATCGATTGGCCACTAGAGGCGGGCTCTAAAAGGGAGTCTATTCCATAGACCCCCCATGTTAAAATACCAACTTTACAGCAGAAAAAACATGTTTACAGTCTGGTACAATAAGTGTTTTTGGTCTATATAGTTCATTTTGCTCACAATGACAACTGTCGGGGGGATTTTTTAATTACTCATCCGTTTAAAATATAAAAAGCCTTAAAGTTCTGCATAATTAAGGGCGTGGCCACTTGAGTGACCGGTGGATTGCCGCTCTGCTCCAAAGTGTGAAACTTAGAAAACGTTAAAGATTTGTATTTATTCCGAAAAATAATTATAGGTAGGGCACTGGAAATCTGGCAATTCAATGTTTTATTGAAAATTATCTCAAGCTCAATTTTTACTACTATATTGATATTGTTCTCTGCTCTTGCACTGTCAACAAAAAGTTTGATGTCACACCAAGGCAAAAGACAGTAACTTCTACATTATAGAGTGTGCTGATCACCATTTACAGAATCAATATAGTAACTACTGTATAAAATCTAGTGATCAATGGCTAGGCTATAACATCTAGTAATGTGATTCAAATATTTTTTCTGACTGTAATAACCAGACAAAAAGTTCACCGTGATTGGATACCATTTTGCATCCCATTTATTTGAAATGTTCGCTAACATTAAATGCCAACAGGAATAATGCTCCGAATGATTGTGAAATAAACATCTCAGATGGCGTTCATTGCAATGGATTTTATCCACTTAAAAGCAAAGGAAGGAAAATGACTCGGTTACACTTTATTTCCGATTGTCCACTTTAGACATTCTACTAACTACAAGTAACTTTGTTACTACATGTCAACCAATTCCCATTAATTTGCAACTACTTACCAACTAACTCTCAGTCGGGTAGGTTTTGGGTTAGAATAAGTTGACATCATTCTTGCAAAGTTTCTTATAGTCAGTATGTTGTATGTTGTGGACTCATATAATAAAGAGATTGATTGTGCGGTTTTCTCTTAGTAAGGTGGCGGTGCTGATATTCAGTAATAATAAAGGCAAAGCATTTTGCTCACTTTTTGTATGCAACATACATTTGTCATGCAAATAAAGTGTTAGAAGATATTAAGCAGACAGTCTACTAACACTCTAATGACTGCTAGTTGACATGTATTTACTTACTGTTAGTAGAATGTCTAAAGTGGACTATATCGAAATTAAGTGTTACCAAAGGATTCAATTGCGAACAGTTATTGATTTTATGCATGATACACAGTAAGGATGCACAATATTTATCTGACAGGTAAATGATCGACCAATATGGATGAAAATGACGTCATTTTTATTGCTCCGATAAATAATTGAAATCTGATATCTAGATCCGATAAAGTACACTTGCTGGTAAATCAATCAATCAGTCTGATTTATCTGAGATTCATCCGCTTTCCAAATGCAAGTGACTGCAGCATTAAACTGCAGTGACTCTCAGCTTGTGTTCATCATTTGTGAACATGTCTTCACCGGTCTGGAAGTTTTCCTCAGTGGCAGAGGAGGACAATGCCATTGCTGTTTGCAACGCATGTTCAGCAAGGATTCCAAGAGGAGGGAAAAAAGGCGTCAAGTTTTAACACAACAAATCTTATATCTCACCCGTAGGGGTGTGACGATTTTTGATCAGGGACGTTAAAAATGTCTCCACGATCTGCTTTTGAACAAATATCGTAGTATAGCCTAGTGATAAAGTGCACATACTTTCAGTTGCAGCTCAAACGTCTCCGCCTCAATATACAATGCCACATACATTCACATCAGTGTTAACTCAGCGGGAGAGTTACTCTCACGGGACACTGCTCTTATTCACAATCACAAAAGTACATTATTTGTGTGTGTTTTAAAACCTTTAGCACGCTCTAAAAAGCCAGTCTAACAGCGCCTGATTTCTCAACTAAGTTATCTTTTGAGCCAATATTGTCAAAACACACAAGTTTTACATATAGACTCAGTTGGTTATGTCTAAAATTAAAGTAAACAGTAGAGAGAGAAAGGGATGTGTGCCTGTATATTAGATGCGTTCAGGTCTTAAAGGGCTAGTTCACCAAAAATATAATTTCTGTCATTATTTACTCACCCACGTTGTCCCAAACTTGTATTAATACCTTTTTAGTGCTGGATACAAAAGAAGATAATTTGAAGAACATAGGTAACCAAACAGTTGCTGGTCCACATGGTCTTTGATAGTAGGAAAAAAGCTGTGAGCTGTGGGCTGTTTGGTTTTCCACTTTCTTTAAAATAGAATTATGTTCAACAGAAGAAATAAACTCATTCAGGTTTAAGTAGTAGTAGTAGTAGTAACCCTTTATTGTCACTTAGTCACAAGTACCAGTGAAATAAGCCATCAACCTGCCCATACATAACATACATATATGACAAGGGGGTAGACAGGACAGGAAGACAGGGAATTGAAGAAAATTACAGCATAACACAAGGAAAGTGAGGAGAAAAAAAAGAAAAAAACCCAGACTATGCTCCTTGGGGAGTACAGTGTGAGAACAGGAAAAAAACACCTCAGCAAAAGCACAAAAACCATAGATACACTTTGCAACGGGGGAAGTGATCCAGCTCCAGCAGGCAGCCGTCTGGACCGGCGGCCATTCTCGGCGCTGGCCACAGACCCGCCTGTCAGGCTGGCGGGTTTCAAAGCGACGGAGGCGAGGGATGGGGGGAAGGGAAGTGAATGTCTGTAATCGGGGAGGGAGCAAGAGAGTCTCACTGCAGCGCTCTTCCCAGGGTAGTTATCCAGCACGACCTTGGCCGAGGCCGGTGCTGGTACGGGGGAGCCAGAAAATATAAGATTGATTTGTTTTGTCTTTGGGGCGAGTAGCTGCATTCCTTCACAGCTATTCTCTCTGTCCATTCTGGTCTCCGAAAGCATCAATTTTCGCTTGCAAAGCCGTGAGCTTCTTCGTGATAGAATCCATGTTTCGGTTAATAGTCTCAGTCTCAATGCTGACCGCTCTTCCCACAGCTTCAATCATAACGGGCAGTCTTGTGAGACTTTGGGCAGCTGTTCCCGTCTTCTGAATTTTCCGATAACCCAGGGCAAAGCCTAATCCAATCAGCAGAAGACCTGTTATCATGGTTCAGAATAGGTAGATATCTTCAATGTCCTCCACGGAAAGAGCCGCAAGACATACGATTCGCCACCTCTCCCAAGCGTCCATCGTATAACCCGCTGCGAACGTCCCGTCAGGACAAACAGGTTCCCCAGAACCCAGGCTTCTCGTCGAGAAGATGGTGTCAATTGCACTGAGAGACCAGTTGATCAAATCCATAATCTTCTAGTTTGGAGAGCCGTGCAGAGAGAGTCTCTCAATAGATGAGACGAGACAAAAGAAGCAAGCAGGGAAAATGAGGGAGGACGGGGAGTGGAAAAATGTGACCGCCTCCGTTGAGAGCCAAACGAGAAAACTAACTTTGAGTAAATGATGGTATAAATATAAAACACTATGACAGAATCGACAGACAGATGACAGAATTTGTATTCTTAATGTTGAAACAACAAAACACAAAGAGAGAAATTAACTCCCTACTCTTGACTGAAAAATAATAATACAGATTCTTTAATAGGAATCAATTTATATAGTGTTTTATTTTTATATTTGTTCCTTCAATTTCTTGAATGCTCTGCTAAATATGCCTATTGTACCTGAAAATAAAGCATTGTTTGGTTTATTTGTATATTATTTGTATTTGTAATGTGTATATTTGTTCTTATTTTTTAATAAAAAATATAAAATAATTACAACGATTTTTATCTTCTCCCACTTTAGCCTAATTATCCACCAGTCTTTTTCATATTGTATTCCCTTGAAAGGCTTTGTCTTTATAACAGGGAAATTAGTTTGGCTGCACTGCTCAGACAAAATAGTAAAACCAACATGAAAATGAATCGTGATAAAATAGTGAAATTTCAACAACAAAAAAACATGATATGATATGTTTGCCATATTGCCCACCCCTAACTTGAAAGGTTGTCATCGCAACGAAGCTGTATTAGGGACTTTAAGCAGCCTCCACTGTTGGAACAGGAACAGCATTCAAACGTCATACTGCGCGTTCACGACTTCAGCTGCTACTTCGTGACGTTCTGTAACCGTCGTTACAATGTGACAGCTTAAAATGTTTAGTTTTATGTTCTACTCCATTTAATTCCATCAGTATACGATTCTACCATTAATCTTTCATTTAATCTGTGTTTATTATGTTTTAAACTTAAGCTAATCTTAACGATTGTTTTCGTTTGTACAAAGATATGTCTGCTGTTAGCAACAGCACCTCCGGTAGCACTGAGACTAAATATATGTGAAGAGAACAATGTCATTATTGCCTAAACATCCTCCTCATAATCCATCATTTGTATTTAAATAAATGACCAAACGCTGCATTGCATGGTCTTGTTTACAGTTGCGTAATGAGTTTTATGTTCTCGGCTAAGGCGGTGTAACAGGTTACTTCTGGTCGACATGGCTGTTCCATTCGCAGCTGTTGCTTAAAGTCACTAGTCCCTAGATATAACTTCCCCATCCTCATGCACTAAAAAGGTTGAATATATGCATGAAATACTTGCATATACATTTGTTGTTAACCAGTTGTTAATTGCAGATAAACCATAGTTCTGTTAAACCGTTTCTGTTACTAAGTATTGTGGTGCCTTACACAAAAAATAAACACATTAGAAGAGTCAGGACTGATGTTTGCTATTATAGTTAGGCCAGAGCAACTAATATATCAGTTTCATCAGTGCATCTTAGATTTTCTATTCTCCTGGGTGCACAAACTGCAGATTATATGAAAATGATAATATACAAATATAAATTTATTTATTATCGGTATCGGTATTGGAATAGGCCGTGAGAATTACTTAATTATCGGTTATCGGTTAAAATGTTTCATATCGTGCATCCCTAATATGCAGTCATGGCCTTTGAGTCCTCACGTGCAGAAGTGTGCACAGCTGGCAATGAGTGAATAATCCGCATTATAATTATTGTTGCCAAGTTATCTAGTCATTAAAGTGCTTGTTATATGGAGCAGTTTGTTAGATCGCGATCTAATTTGTTTGTCTAATGAAGTGCCGAAAGATGTGTACACAAGTCACACCGTAATTTAAAAACGGCAGACTTTAATGGACAGTAAAACAGAATACCTTAATTCCAGGCTGCCACTGTATTGATGAACGAATTCAAACGAATGCAGAGCACCGTAAAGTAAACTTAATTAGAGCGTTCCAAAACAAAATCAAAGAGCGGTAACAGATGTTATGCTGTGCTCTGCTTTGCTTTTTCCGGGGCTTCTCTCCATGATACTTAAACACACTATAAAGGAGGTCATTGATGTCCCAAAACGTTACCTAAAAGTACAGTGAAAACAGAAAATGTATATGAAAAAAAATCAAAATATTAACAAACACATAGTATATTGATTATACTAAAATAACCATAACAACAAAAACACTTTTCAAATCCATTGTTTTTTGAAGATGTTTTTCCATATTTTCTGTGAAAAACATTTACACAGTTCATTTTGTATGGCACTTCACATTTTCTAGGATGTTTCTATGTCCTGACCACAAATCTACTCCTTACAGGCATTCAGGACACACTTCAGAACAAGTTTAAGTACATTGAAAAGAGAAAGAACTGGACTGATGCTCAAATGCACTGCAGAACACACCACGTAGACCTGGCCACCATTACAGACGACACAGAGAACGAGTTCCTCGCACAAGTGCTTTCTGTCAAGGGCCACAAGGATGCCTGGATCGGCCTGTACAAGGTCCCGTGGCTGTGGTCCGATAACACCAGTGTATCGTGGTCCTCTGTGAAATGGGCGTCTGGGCAGCCTGATATCGTGAACGGAAACGAGTGTGCGAGAGCCGATACTGAAGGACTGACGGCTGCAGACACCTGCTCGAATACACTGCCTTTCTACTGCCGTGAAAACAGGAAAATACAGCGTGTGAGATTCACAGTCAAATCAGACAGACATCTGGACGAATCCACAGTGATGGAGGCCATAGAGAAGAAGGTGACACGATTCTGCATGTATTTCAATATCACTAACATGTTATTACAGTTTAATATGCAAAGTAATAATTTTTAGACAATACTGAATAGTTATCATTTTCATTTTTTTCCATTTCTGTTTCAGTGTGTGAATTTTTATGTGAATAATATGTACATTTATGCACAAAAAAACAACAACAAAAACAATGCCATTGGGCTCAGAAAAATGAGCTGTCTTTCCTTTGAATTGAGTCTATATTTCCACTGATAGATATTTCCCATGTTTTAAAGGGGTGGTTGACTGTTTTTTTTCTAGGCTTGATTGTGTTTATTGGGTGCAGTCTAAAATGTGCTCATGCTTAGTTAAAAAAAGCTTTATTTTTCACATAATTTACCTTTATCACAGCTATGCTGATGATACCCAGATCTACCTAGCCTTATCTCCAAATGATTATAGCCCCATTGACTCCCTCTGCCAATGCATTGATGAAATTAACAGTTGGATGTGCCAAAACTTTCTTCAGTTAAACAAGGAGAAAACTGAAGTAATTGCATTTGGAAACAAAGATGAAGTTCTCAAGGTGAATGCATACCTTGACTCTAGGGGTCAAACAACTAAAAATCAAGTCAGAAATCTTGGGGTGATTCTGGAGACAGACCTTAGTTTTAGTAGTCATGTCAAAGCAGTAACTAAATCAGCATACTATCATCTCAAAAACATTGCAAGAATTAGATGTTTTGTTTCCAGTCATGACTTGGAGAAACTTGTTCATGCCTTTATCACCAGCAGGGTGGATTATTGTAATGGTCTCCTCACCGGCCTTCCAAAGAAGACCATTAGACAGCTGCAGCTCATCCAGAACGCTGCTGCCAGGATTCTGACTAGAACCAGAAAATCTGAGCATATCACACCAGTCCTCAGGTCCTTACACTGGCTTCCAGTTACATTTAGGATCGATTTTAAAGTACTTCTACTCGTTTATAAGTCGCTCAATGGCCTAGGACCTAAATATATGTCAGATATGCTCACTGAATATAAACCTAACAGACCACTCAGATCATTAGGGTCGAGTCAGTTAGAAATACCAAGGGTTCACACAAAACAAGGGGAGTCCGCTTTTAGCTATTATGCCGCCCGCAGCTGGAACCAACTTCCAGAAGAGATCAGATGTGCTAAAACATTAGCCACATTTAAATCCAGTCTCAAAACTCATCTATTTAGCTGTGCATTTGTTGAATGAGCGCTGTGCTATGTCCGAACTGACTGCATTGTATTTTATGTATAATCATTTTCTATTTAACTGTTTTAAATCTCATTTTAAATCAATTTCTATATCATTTTAAAACTCCTTGTTTTATTATTTTTAACTTGTTTTTATTGCTGTGAATGATTATTTCACATTCTTTTATGTAAAGCACTTTGAATTACCAATGTGTATGAAATGTGCTATACAAATAAACTTGCCTTGCCTTGCCTTGCCTTTATTCTACACTGCTCTGTCCCTACTCTGATCATTTCCTGTTTTTATGAAGCCCCTCCCTCATAAATACACGATGAGCTCAGATTGGTCAGCTGGTGTGTGTTGTGTTGTGATTGGTTAAACTGCAGAGTGCTCGTCTAAATGTCCCACCCCTCAGCTCTGAAGCATGTGTTTCGGTTGTATTGTAAACACTGGCGTTGTCTATATCGCTTTTCCATTTGAGCCTGATTGAGACGCAGATCATTTTAGATAAGAAGATCACGTAGAACGTGTGCAAGCACGGCTTTAATGGTATGTTCTTTGTTTGTTGTTGGGTCATACTTTTAGATACACTGTTATTTACATTTACATTTACATTTAGTCATTTAGCAGACGCTTTTATCCAAAGCGACTTACAATTGGGAGTACATAAAGCGATTAATCTTGAAGAGGCAAACATACAGAGGAAGTTCCAATAACACTAAGTCTCAGGCATTGTTCAAATAAATACAAACTAGCAAGGGAAGGAGAGAAAGATAAAGAGAAAGATGAAGATTTTGAAAAAGTGAAAGAATTTTTTTTTTTTTTTTTATGTAGTCAAGTAGAGTTGAAAGAGATGAGTTTTCAGTTGTTGCTTGAAAATTGACAGGGATCCAGCATTCCGGATGGGGATGGGAAGATCATTCCACCGGCCAGGAATGGTGAAAGAGAATGTTCTGGAGAGTGATTTTGAGCCTCTCTGTGATGGTACCACGAGGCGTCGCTCACTAGCAGATCTCAGACTTCTGGAGGGGACGTAAATTCGTAATAGTGAGTGGAAGTAGGTGGGTGCTGAGCCTGTGGTTGTTCTATATGCAAGCATCAGTGTCTTGAACTGGATGCGAGCTGCAACTGGTAGCCAGTGCAAGGAGACAAAGAGAGGTGTAACATGGGCTCTTTTGGGCTCGTTGAAGACCAGTCGTGCTGCTGCATTCTGAATCATTTGTAGAGGTTTGATTGTGTTTGATGGAAGTCCAGCTAGAAGAGCATTGCAGTAGTCCAGTCTAGAAATGACAAGGGCCTGGACAAGAAGTTGTGCAGCATGCTCTGTCAGAAAGGGCCTGATCTTTCTGATGTTGTGTAGTGCAAACCTGCAAGATCGAGCAGTCTTTGCAATGTGCTCTTTGAAGGTCAGCTGGTCATCGAAGATTACACCAAGATTTCTGACCGAAGCTGATGGGGTAATTGTTGATGAACCTAACTGAATCGTGAAATCATGCTGTAGAGTTGGAGTTGCAGGGAAGACAAGAAGCTCAGTCTTTGCCAGGTTGAGCTGTAGATGGTTTTCTTTCATCCAAGCCGAGATGTCCGCCAGGCAGCCTGAGATCCGTGCAGCTACCGTTGGATCATCTGGTCGAAGAGCTGTGTGTCATCAGCATAGAAATGGTAGGAGAAGCCATGTGCCTGTATGATGGGAGCCAGTGATGTAGTGTATGTGGAGAAGAGGAGGGGTCCAAGAACCGAGCCCTGGGGAACCCCAGTGACCAATTTATGTGCTTTGGATACCTCCCCTCCCCAGGCCACCCTGAAAGACCGACCAGTGAGATAGGATTCAAACAAGCGAAGTGGAATCCCAGTGATATCCAGTGATGAGAGGGTGGACAGGAGGATCTGATGATTGACAGTGTCAAAAGCGGCAGACAGATCCAGCAGAATGAGGACTGATGATTTGGAATCAGCTTTTGCAATTCGCAGGGCTTCAGTGACTGAGAGTAGCGCAGTCTCAGTTTAATGGCCACTCCTGAAACCTGACTGTTTAGCGTCCAGTTTGTTGTTCTGTGAAAGAAACAATGAGACCTGGTTAAAGACAACTCGTTCGAGTGTTTTGGCAATGAATGGAAGGAGAGAGACAGGTCTGTAGTTTTCTAAAAGAGAAGTGTTTAATGTAGGTTTTTTGAGCAGTGGGGTTACTCGAGCCTGCTTGAATGCAGTGGGGAAGATGCCTGTGAGGAGAGATGTGTTGTTAATGTGTGTGAGTGCTGGTAAGAATGTGGGAGAGATAGCTTGGAGAAGGTGTGAGGGGATAGGGTCTAGAGGACATGTTGTAGGATGGCTGGAGAGGAGAAGTTTGGATACTTCCGCCTCAGTGAGGGAACAGAAGGAGAAGATAGGAGTTTGAGCAGTGGATCTAGTTGGTTTGGGGTCCTGTGTGAGTGGAGGTGAAAACTGACTGCTGATTGTTTTAGTTTTGTTTGTAAAAAAAGTTGCAAAGTGATCAGCTGTTATAGACGTGGTGGGAGGTGGTGAAGGGGGACAGAGGAGAGAATTAAATGTTCTGAAGAGATTACGCATATCTGGAGCATTGTTGATCTTGTTATGGAAATGTGACGATTTGGCAGTGTGGACTTCAGCGGCGAAAGATGAAATAAACGATTGATACATACTTAGGTCCGACGGCTCGTTTGATTTTCGCCATTTTCTCTCTGCCGCTCGGAGTCTGGTCCGATGTTCACGAAGAACATCAGATAACCAGGGGTTAGAAGGGGCAGTCCGTGCTGGCCTGGAGGAGAGAGGACAAATGTCATCTAGACAAGTGGTTAAAGTAGAGCACAAAGTATCAGTAGCAGTATTCACATCCAGAGATGAGAAATTGGTAGGTGAGGGAAGAGAGGAGGATACTACAGAGGAAAGACGTGAGGGAGAAAGGGAGCATAGGTTTCGTCTAAAAGTAACCGGTAAGGGGGTTGGTGGCACCCTGGTAGCAAAGTGTAATGTGAATTTAATGAAGAAATGGTCAGAGATATGTAGTGGTTGTACCAGAATGTTATCTGCAGTACAATCGCGTGTGTAAATTAAATCAAGTTGGTTGCCTGATTTGTGAGTGCTAGTAGTGGTAAGGCGTTTGAGATCAAATGAAGCTAGGAGCGAATGAAAGCCTGTAGCATAAGGCTTTTCTAGATGAATGTTGAAATCGCCAAAAACTAAGAGTGGGGTTCCATCCTCCATGAAAGAGGACAGCAACTCATCCAGCTCCTCTATTTGCAAGTGCTACTGCTTCTGTTAGCTTTTAATATACATTTTTATCCTGATTAATGTTAATACAGCACGGCAACCACACGTGTGTCTATGTATAATGCCATTAGAATCGTATCCATTAGAATCGTTAAAAGACAGAATCATGATTCATTTATGAATAGATTTTTACACGCAGACCTAGTTTTCTCTTCCTCTTCGCTAAAGCCGTGCAGCATGGCCCCGCCCCCTTTGATGCATGTTCCCGGGGGCGGGGTTTATATGGGTTTGTGATGTCACTAACCCAGGAAGTAGCTCGTTGTAGTCTCTTTTGTAGGCATTAAACTGCCTTACTTTTCAAATATGACATCTCCGTTTGTATTGAACTTTCAGCGTCGTAACTTTGCAGATATTGTTTATGCTCAAACGCCAACATTGCACACTAACTAACGTAAAAAAAGTGAAA
Organism: Schizopygopsis pylzovi; assembly: GCA_027422435.1. Classification (NCBI taxonomy): domain Eukaryota; kingdom Metazoa; phylum Chordata; class Actinopteri; order Cypriniformes; family Cyprinidae; genus Schizopygopsis; species Schizopygopsis pylzovi. The sequence goes on from CM049819.1 coordinate 1,202,994, forward strand.
TCACCCCTTTAAGAATTTTTTTTTATTAGCTTCTTCTTATCTTCTGTCATTTCAATATATGTTGATCTAAGAGTGTTAACGTTTTAGTTTTACTGAAAAACTGATTTTTGTGCAGTGTTTATTTTCCCCTAGTTTTAGTTCAGTGACATCTAAACTCATCTCGTTCACTAATGACTGATGTAATCTGGTCTCTAGATGAAGCAGATCCTCTCGGATCAGGACATGACGATCAGATCCAGCATAACATGGAGCGTCCAACCTGACGAGAAGATCTTCCAGCGGCAGAAAACACAAGAAAACACACAAGAGACGGCATGTAAGGTGTTATATCCACTGAAACGCTAGTCTCTATGAATCTAAATATTCATGAATCTTAAAGGTACAGGCATTTATTTCCTCATAGATGTTTAACATCATCACATTTTAGTTAATCCATAGATACTGTTAATGATTTAATGCTTTACATCCTGTAAAAAAAACTTATGAATGAGAATAAGATCATCCTGTACAAAAGTACAGGACAAATCCATTTCAAATGTTACTTTCTCAGGATTTCATTGAAAACAAACATATTTAGTTCTCACACATGCATTGGTTTGAGTTCATAAATGCTGAATTTATTTAGAAAAATAACAATAGTCTTGTCTTGGGCTCCTCTAAGTAGTTTAGTATTTAGATATTTTAGAACAAGATAACAGAAATAATGGATTATATTGTAGGCATTATATTTAGCAGTAAACAGTAAACACAGAAGTGTTATGGTATATAAATGGGTAACACTATTTCTTTCAGTTTGTCATTTGTTTACAAACACATATTTGAGATATCAGACATTCAGCTTACATCATTAAGTACAGCACTCGTTTATATATATATATATATATAGTCTCAAAACAATCTAACTTTTCAAGGTATCTTCTTCAGATTTGAAATATAAACTCATGAGACATGTGACTTTCAACCCATTACTTTTCTGCATTGCTCCAGGGCTTATTTCATGTATTTGTATATGAAATAATAAAAGTTTTTATTTTTAATTCATTGTGTTGCACTTGAGTCTCTATAACTTTTTTAAAATCTTTTTGAGCATTATCAACTCCGGATGATGGATAGTAAAGCCCAAAGGGTTAGTCCCAAAATAATGGGGGGGGGGGGTTATGGCGGGAGGGGGGGGGGGTGCTGGTGCTGGCTAACATGTTAATCTGTGTTTGATACGCTGTCCAATTGATTAGAAGACTGAAATGCACCGCACCATACAATTAAACAATGATATTTGCAGTTATATTAACGAAAACCCATCACTGCAAAAAAGTTATTTTTCCTCAGTATTTTCCTTCACATCAAGTATCTAGATATTTTGGTAATAATTTATAAAGCACAATTCTCACTTTTGACTAGCATGCATATTGCTTGTTTATTGGCCATAAGCAGTGTACCACCGGCAGGAAAGCTCCATACCGCACCCCATATAACTGATCTAATTATTAAGAAACCACTAAATGTACACCAGCTTTTTAATGCATGACTTTTCTTTAACTCTTAACGAGTGCTGAGTTGTCCTTCTAAACTGAACAGTACCACCGGAGTGTGCCACCTAGTGAGGACAAATTAATAACCATATTGTGCATGTGTCATATATAATTTGAAAGATCTCAGAGTAGAATGCATCAAGTTATCATGGTTTGCTTGTAACGTCATAAAACATGTTTAGATTGTGGAAATCACAGCATTATTTACAGCAGATAAAAAGAGCCCAAACTCACCATTATCCATAACTTAGATCTAAAGATATTTGATCAGCATGAGAATGTCCAAATATTCAAAATTATTTTCTACAAATTTAGAAAGTTTTCTATAAAAAGATACTTACATTTGACTCTCCTAAAACAAATAAAATATCTTCCTGTGGTGTCGGAAAAATCTACTTAATATAAAAGAAAAACATAAATACATTTTGATCCCAATGGGACATTTGTTTTCTAGTTTTAAGTAAGAATCTCACTCAATTTTGGTACAAAACTAGAATGAATATCTTCTGTTCTCACCGATTTAAGAATAATTTGTTTTAATGAAAAAATCAAATCATGTTCAAGTTTAACTTTTGACTCAAATTGGTATGGTGATAATATAATCTGCAATAAGCAATTGTGCAATTATTTAGTTATTTATAATAAAAATAATAATTTAGAGAGCAACTATACATTGGGCCCTATTTTACCAATCTAAGTGCATGGTCTAAAGTGTCCGAATCCACTTTTGCTAGTTTAACGATGGGGAAATGTTGGAGCGCCTGGGCGCAAGGGGTCGTAATGAGTAATGGGTGTTTTCTCCCATCTCATCTCCCATTCCCTTTAAGAGCGGGTTGCGCTTGTGCCAGGGTGCATTCGCTATTTAAACGCCGGAAATTTAAGGTACACAGACTGAACGTGTCTCCAGAAAGCAAACGGATCTGCTTATGCGCAAGCAACTGATTAGTCCTTTAATTTGTAATATTTGGCATGTTTGTGTGCTGCTGTGCGTCCCTGTGTGTAATAAGCAAAGTGAATGCGCGTTGTGCATCCACCCACAGGTGCATTTTCTATGAACTCACTCTTTTCTCAATATTATTGAGAAAGTGAAGCCTAAATCCGAAACACATCTGGCACGAGTGCAGCTCGTTCAGTTGCACAATATATGGGTTTATACGGTTCATTTAAGCATATGGCCCCTATAAAGCTGCTCACTAAATCATATTTGACTTTTAAAGTGTGGTTAATGGTGATTCATCTGCATGGTTTACATCAGGCGTCCTCAAATAGTGCTGTAGATCTACTAACATCAGTGTGGCCAAACACATTTAATGTGTTCGTAATACCCTTTCGTTTTACTTATGTTTAATATTGCATCATTATGTGGACATAGGGCTACATTATTTGTTAAATGTCTAGAGAACATACCCTGTAAAAAAATGTAATTAACATGTTGGAAGTGCAAACATATTTAAGTTGGACTCATTGTATTGCTTGGGCTTAGTTGACAAGACATTTTACATTAAGTTTACTAAAATATATTTTTAAAACATTAAATGCAGGGTTATTTTTCAAATCCAGTCAACTTTTCAGAATGCCACTGTTGACTAAAGTAATAAAAAGCAATCTAGCCAACCCCTGAGATCGTTCAAAAACAGTTGATGCGTCAGGTAAGTGCCACTAAATAAATGTTGTTTATGTGTCAATGTAAATTTATCGACAAATCGTACAACATTTTCAATGTTTTTGAGTGGATATTTAGAAGTGTTTTGTAAGTTATGTCTATGTTCAAGTTAAGTGTACGTCAAGTTCACACATCAGGTAAGTGGCACTAAATAAATATTTGTACTTAGACTCAATTTGTCAATGTATATATTAAAAATGCGTAAACATTTAATTTAAAACAGTATATATTTATACCCAAACGTACAACATATATAAAAACATAGAATAAATGATATGTGTCTGAGCGAATGAGCTGTTTGAGTTAAAGGAACTTGGTCTTTCATCTTTCACTTCGATAAGCTGTCACAACATTTATTCCTGTCCAGAGTTGCATTCATTTTTTGCTAAGATCTTGTATTGATGATGGTAGAGCACCGCTGTGCAAAGTCTTCTCCAGCACATCCCAGAGATTCTCAATGGGGTTAAGGTCTGATTCGGGACTCTGTGATGACCAATCCTTGTGTGGAAATGAAGTCTCATGCTCCGTGAAGCACTCTTTCACAACTTGAGCCCGATGAATCCTGGTATTGTCATCTTTGAATATGCCATGCCGTGCCATCAGGGAAGAAAACAACCATTGATGGAATAACCTGGTCATTCAGTATATTCAGGTAGTCAGCTGACCTCATTCTTTGGGCACATAACATAATCATCCATGCAGTAATTAACCAATGGGAGGATCTTACCTATTTGCTTAGTTAAATCCAGGTGGTGACTTTGTTTTTGGGACGGACAGTGTATTAAAATAACCAATAATTCAGAAAGTGAATCATGGGGCTGCCATCTGGTGTTCAAAAACATAAATCACACATATGACCTCTACAGTATTTAACAATGCTTTCATTTGTTATTCACTTTAAACACATTTTTGAATGATAAAGTTGAACAGAAAAAAAGGAATAAATTTGACACCAGATTCAGTTATATAATATTGTATGGTATGTATCAGGGATCCTCAAACCTGGCCCACAAGATCCACTTTCCTGCAGAATTGATCTCTGACCCAAATCTAACACAACCGAGCATGCTAATCAATGTCTCCAGGATCATTATAAAATCACAGGTGGGTGAGTTTGATCAGGGTTGGAGCTAAACTCTGCAGTGGATTGCACCTCCAGGACAAGATTTGAGGAACCCTGTTATACACCTATTACAAAAATGATCATGTAAAACGAAAGTCTGGCAGGACTAGTACAAACATTTAGACTTTTGGAATTCTTTTTCAATTCAATAAGTTATTACATATTAAATGTCAGCACTGGAGCTTCATGAACTAAACCTGATCATATTTTTAGCTTCAGTGGAAGAACATCTCTGCAAAGATTCACATGGTCAAAGTCACTCATTTACTGACCAAAAATCTCTTACAGAATACGACTTTTACTGATGCTGCAACATTAGAAATGTGTATTTGCTGCCACTGTAACACTGAGTGGAAATGTTCAACAGCCCAGATGGGAAAACTGTGTGGTGCTAATAAGGCACGGGAGACGAGAAGATGGCGTATTTTCCCGAGTTTAATAAAACAACAAGCACCGACACACTCGTCCACATGCATGAGTAACGAGTGACTCAGGTCACAAACAGAAAGGAATAAAATAAAGATAAACATGTTTTCGGTAGATCGAGTTATCTCTTCACCTTTCCATATTGAATACAGACACATGCTATGCACATGCGCTGATGTCAGTCTGCCACAACACTACCGTAAATGCTCTAGTGGCCGTTACACCACTTAGTGGCACTATAACCATACACTTTGAAATGTTAGAATATCAACATCATTCTCTCGTGTATATGCCACTGCTTGCCATCCACACTAATTGCAAAAACCATCTGTTAGAACTAATTGTGTGGTTCGAACACTTTGAAGGTACACTAAGCAATATTTGAAAAACGCTTCTGACTACAGTGTCGGACCGAGTCCCAAAGCACGCTTGTAGCCAATCAGCAGTAAGGCGACGTGTCTTGTAATAATAAAGAGAAGAGAGCGCACCGTTTGACTGCCCAGGACGGATGTTTATCAAATCGCTAATATTAACCCTGTAGAGCTCAATGCTTCATTTACCAGGATCTCTTTCCTACAATCGTTTAAAAGGGGGAATATTTCACTCCATTCCAAACACGGGAGCAGTTTCCTCAATCTCACCCCAAATCTACATCTATGCCTACGTTTGAGAACAGCTTTTCCGTCAGGAGCACCATGGTGCCTTAAGATACTGCCTACGTAGGTTTTGGTTCAGAGGCACAGAGCCCCCCTTATTTATTTATTTACTGTATTTATTAATGACATGTTTACATAGAAAATAAGTGGCTTTGTTTCATTATTCACATTGTATGTATAGTGCCACAATCAATCAATCAATCAATCAATATAGATCATCACAAGTCAAGCTGTGAAACCAAACAGGACCACAGGGAGACGCCAAAGACCCCTAAACCTTCTGCCGGTACTATTATACGGATCCATTGAGAATCAC
>CM049819.1:1211206-1222866 GCA_027422435.1 Schizopygopsis pylzovi
ACACACACACACACATGCACACGAACACACACACGCACGCACAGGTGTGAACAAAAGATTATCTTTAAATAATAAAACACTGGTGTTTTAAATGTAGAGAGATATGAAAAAAATTATTCGCCAATTGAGTGAAACAGAAATAATAATATAATTGGGTGCCTATATTCAATCAATGTAATATAGTATACTTTAACTTTTTGTTTGGTGTGCGGATTCCCTTTTGTATTTTTTCATGTTAAGAGAACAGTCAAATTCAATATTTTCATAAAGTTAACATAAATTATAGAATGGAATGGAACGCTTACATAACCAAGAAGAAACTTTATTGATATATTATTTTTACTGATCATATTTCTGTTAGGTAGGTTAGTCAGTACCATATGGAAGCCTGTTTCTGCCACTGAATAATACAAATTAAAAGGTCATTGTGACTTTTTAATCACACAATTATTTTCTCGCAAATGCGAGTTTACATCTCATAATTCTGACTTTTTTTCTAAGACTTATGAGATATAAACTCACAAATGCGAGTTATAAGATCCAGTTCTGAGGACGAAAAACACTGATATGTTCTCAAAGTTGCGAGTTTATCTCTCATAATTCTGACTTTTTTTCTAAGACTTATGAGATATAAACTCACAATTGCGAGTTATAAGATCCAGTTCTGAGGACGAAAAACACTGACATGTTCTCAGAGTTGCGAGTTTATCTCTCATAATTCTGACTTTATAACTCACAAGAAAGTCATAATTGCGAGATGTAAACATAATTGTGAGATAAAAAGGTCATTGGTGTTTTTTTTTATTTTTTTGATGTGACACAGGGGTTCCTAAACTGAGATTTAAAGTTTATATTTCAATAATTTAACGACACATTTGCATCACAATTCTCTGATGATGTTTTATGATCACAATTAAACATTTGAAATCTAAAAGTAGTTACAATGATGTAATGTAATCTAAGTCATGTCATCTGTAAACAGTGACAGACTACAGTTGAATCTGCCCAGCTCTGGACACAACACATCAGACATGGAAAAACACTCACTGTCGTAGCAGAAGAAAGGCTTCGAGTCACTGCACTTCTCATCATCCCACTGTCTGTTTTGCCGTGAATGCACCACACATTCTCCCGATCCATCCGGCTGACCAGATCCCCAGTTTCTGAATGAAGACGTGCTGTTATCGGACCAGGCGAACGCGTCTTTGAAAAGCCCGATGTATGTGACATCTCCTGCAGGTACCAGCTGCTGGATCTGATGGTTCTCCTCTTGGTTCCTCACGCTGACCAGCTCTGATTGATGCTGTCTGCAGTAAGTCTGAGCATCTCTCCAGGACTTCGGTGTATTAATGAACATGTATTTGCTGTATTTCTGACCTAGCAGATAAAAAATAAGTATGAATTAGTAGCAATCAGCGCTAAACACCAAGTCATGTGTTAACAACCAATAACGACCATGGGCGTAACCCCCCAATATTGGAAAAATACCAATCTGCCCCCCCCCCAATAATAGGCCTATTATATTGTAATATGTGACATATGAAATGCCCTCCTTTTATGAACACTGGTTGTAGCCTAGTGGATCTGTTGTTATTTCCGATTTACTTTCAATTTAGGAAAAACAAGGGAAACAAAACTGTGTGACCCCCCCCCCCCCCCCCCGGAACAACACTGATTGAATCACATTAAGGGGAGGGTTTTCCTAAAACATCGTTAGCCAACTATTTTCGCAAGTTCCATTGAACTCTATTGGTAACGACGAAACTTACTACCATATTTGCTTTCTGAGATATCTAAGAATTATATATTTTTTTCCCCAGCTGATGAATAATAAAACACTGAGAGCCAATCAGAATCCATCCTGCTTTACAGTGCACGAGCGTTCAAAGCGACAGATGATAAAACTGCAGAGCAAGCTTATAATAACCCGAGCATTACCATCCGTTAGTGTGGATGTATGAATATACTCAGTCGACTAATTAATGGTACAAAAACGTTATGGAGAATTTGTTTTGAAATGTTATTAAAATGTTAAAATGTCCAGTTTCTTGTCGTGATTAGAATATTATTTAAAGGTTATGGAAATATTCCTCACAGCATTCTACTAAATTTTCCACACAAAATATTACATAACATTTAAATAAATAAAACACAAGATTTAGTTGTATTAGTTAAAGTTATACGATATTAAATGTCCGGTTCTCCTGTCGTGATTCAAACATTATTTAAACTTTACTAAAATGCTTCTTAAAACATTGTTTTTCACCCAAACTATAATTTTATTTGAATGATTATTTTATAGTAAGAACGTTAAAATGACCAGTGTTCTCATTGTTATTGGAGCTTTATTTAATGGTCAATATAGTTTTTTTTTCTCTCAACGCTGACATTTATGTTTTGAGAATGTTGTTGTAAGAAAGTTTTCTCTCAATATTAATAATGTTATAAGATCGTTCCTTGAACATTACTTTGTCCGAACATGTATATAACTTATAAAAATCGTTCCCTATGATCTGAGTAGTTATTGTTTCTGGTGTAAAGTAATGTTAAAAGTAACATTTAGTTATTTAGCAGAAATTGTTTGTCTAAGTGCATGCATGTAAATGCATTACCAGAAAGGTCTGGCTCGTAGCATATGAAGATCCTGTTCGTCTCACACGTTGTGTCACGAAGCTTTCCATTAGAATCCATGACTGAACAATATTCACCAATGCGGTTATTTGGTTCGGTTGGTCCCCAGTTTCTGTATTCAGTTTCTCCGTCCTTGTAAAACTCTGGATCAGCCAGAGCCCAGCGCCACAGCTCATGCTCTGTTTTCCTCAGACCAATCCAGGCAGATATACTCGTGAAGTTTTCAAGAGCCAGAAGCTCCTCCATGTCTGTCCAGTCCTCCACAGTCACCAGATCAATGTGATTCTCTCGGCAGTATCGCTGAGCCTCGGCAAACGTTTTGGATTCATTCACAAAGTAGTAGTTTTTAGAGGGCCTTACGGAGGTGTACACACCTTTCAAAAACAGTTTTGGTTATTATAATTGCCATTTAAATATGCAGATGAAAAATACAGTATCTACTATGCAAGATGTAAGATACAATATCTATGCACAACATGTTCACATTCAGTTTTATTCCTTCAGTATCTCACCTGTAACTAAATATATTCCACAGCTTATGAAAACGAGAAGGAGATTTTGATCCATGCTCAGTCCTGCCATCAGCAAATTATGACAAATTAATGACTCAATAATGTCTAAAAATAACACGTGTACTAATAATAGCATAATGTGATGCTTTGTCTCTGTGTTTTTGTCTTGTTTTCATTACACATATCTAAACATCTTAAATCAAGTTACATTTACTGAAGATGCAAAATGACTTGTTTTGAGAAATTGAGTTGTTCTCATTTCTGAATAACAAATAAAAATAGTGCTGTGAGACGATTAATCGTGACAAATGAGAACTAATCATAAACTCAATTTCTCAAAACAAGTCATTTTGCATCTTCAGTAAATGTATAAATGTGGAAAAATAAACTTGTTTTCTCTTTGAAGTAATTCGATTTTTTTTTAGCCCAATGGCAAATAGTTGTTCTTGTTTTAAGAGTGAACTCACTTAAAGCTGGACCATACTGTGGAAGAAAATCACTTTTGAAATGTAAATGAACATTGGAAAAAATATGTTCTAAAAGTATTTTTTTACTTGCTTTCTAAAGAAAATCATTCACAAGACAAAAAAATAATATATATATATATGTGTGTGTGTGTGTGTGTGCTGGAAAACAAAACAAAGATAAAAAGATCCAGACTCACCTGTTGTGTTGAACTATCTCAGAAATCTCAGTTTTTTGGTTTTTACTCGTTCGGGTTCTTCGGTTTGCTCTGTCTTTTCCGAATGACAGGGACTGATTTTCATCCTGACTTTATTTAAAACTTGAAACCCTTCATTCAAAACTCCTGAAATGAGCATGGAAATGATCAGTCTGAGGTAAAGCAGAGGAAAACACTAACAGGCCGCATGGAGACGGCTGGTCTTGAGTAGTGACAGAATAGTTCCCAGACAAATATAAGTGTTGTTGGACAGCTTCATATAAAAGAGGACAATTACATTGCTCTTATATATCTCAACAGAGTTCTCCTGAAGTATATAGAAATAGATGATTAAAAACAGCTATTATTATTTAAACAGCATTATATGTTTATTAAATATAAAGTTGATTATTGTAAGAAATGTTTTTGTCACTTTTTTAATAACTTAATAATCATGACAAGAAAATGAGCTTTTATAACCTAAATGTGTCACCTGGGAGACTGGGATGTTTTAGGTCACCTTTATGGATTCTTGTGTGACAAAACAATTATAAAAAATGGACGCTCATCTTTAAAAAACTATCAACAATATGACACTAGGTCAACAATATGACCCAGACGACATTCAAAAACATTTGGAGACCACTCACTAAATCATTTCTCATATTGGTGTGCCGATGTCGCTTATGGAAATACTGATACTAATACTGATATTTTCATTCACATGTACAATACATCATTTGTGGACTGTTTTTCAATGCAGCTTGACGTCCGATCTTTCCTTCGACTCAAAGCTTTGTCTTTGGTCTGAACTAAGCAGAGGCCATTTTCCTGAGATTTTGTGTATATTTGACTAAAGGTCCTGGTGAACCTGACTGAAAAGTCTAATAAGCAGGCGATTCACGTGAGAGATTGACACCAGCCTCTGCTTGCATTGTTCTCATTTGTAGTCCATATTTTCATGATGGGTGCCAGTATTTTGAATAATGTGTCTATATGAGTGACTCGTCATCAGATTTAAGTCAACAAAGCGCTCCACACTGACAGCTAAAGGACAGCGTGATGCATCCGTGCCAGCCACTGTATGTTACTGCATTGATTTAATGTTGGTGTATCTGATTGATGTGTCAAACAAATCCAGCCAAATATAAAACACTGTTCAATCATCAATATCAATGAGAAAAATATAATAAAATAGGAGCACCACTTTTTGTCAGCTTACCTTTATTGACATAGACAGAATAGGGAACATAAAAGCATGAATCAAAATAAAGCATGTAAAAAACTGCACAATTTATTTTAATTATTATTATGTTTTGTGTTGTTTTCCATCACAAATATATACAATTCTAAAAATAAAGATGCATTCATTTTAGAGGTAAACTTACATATAGTACATGTTGTTTTCAGAAAAAATGTAAATATTTGCTTATAATTCAACAAAATATCAGCTTGTGGTGTTTTTCTGAGTCCATTTACAGATTCTGTTTTCTTGTTTGAAGCATAAATTCACTTAATCTTTCTGTAAAGAACACTTAATATCGTAAATCATTTACTTCTCAAATAAATGTATCTTGATTTAAGGATGTTTAGGTTTTTGTACTAGAAAACAAGAAAAAACACAGACAATAAGTCTGAAATTAAACAATCGTAGTGTAGTTTACATGTATTCAAACAATCACATGTGCCGCCTTTCGTAAACGTGTAAAACATCTCATTAATTCATTTGCTCTGATGTCAGTCAACTGCAATTAATGAACGTTTTAATGTTTTGTTAACCTTAACTTTACACATTACATTACATACTTATTGTCATATTATTAAACATTACATATTATACAGCACCAATCTGAAGTACTCTGTTGAAGTTTGTCTCTGGTAATATTCAATCATCTGTTACTCTCGATGTTCTTCATCCGGTCGCAGGGGCGCGGGAAGGTGTTTTATGTAGGGGGTGCTGGGGGGGGGGGGGTGTAGTCAATTTTTGCGTATAAATATTACGCCAAATAGAAACAGAAAATCGTGCTATAGCCTACGCACTTTCAAGAGATCGTGTTAGACAGCAATTAGCTATTTTACAAATGGGAATGGCTACAATGAATTCATAGCAATGTTTTACATTCAAGCTTAAAAACCCTTAAAATTTATAGTGAAACGTTATTTTAAAAGCATCTGGAATGCACTAAAGTAATTTTAAAGCTGTTTTTAAAGCATTTGCTGCATGGATTAAAAAGATAGGCCAATAAATAATTCACATATGCCTATCAGTCAGACAAAATTGCATTGCAGCAAATCCTTTAATTTTCAAGGACAAAGATTTACATACTTTTTTTTGTATTATTGAATACAATTATAAAATAAAACGCAAATTATAATCGGGCCTGTTTTAGGCTTTCCCTTATTTGTATATTTTAGATGGTGAGGTGACGGGGAAAAATGACTCCCATCTCCTCATTGGACGCACAGAGAGAAATATATGCATCTTAACAGATTACATAGGCTAATGAAGAGTTTTTGCTTTGAATTATTTCGTTTTAAAGTAGTATTTTAAAGCTTTCTATAGATATATTTATCATATCTCTGAGCCAGTTTCGAGTTGCTGAGTTTCGATTCATCATTGAAGCGCTCTTGTTCAAAACCGGCAGAAAGTTTTCCTATATTGTGAATGCACACAAATAAAAGTAGACCCTTTACAGTTCCAAATGATATATTACTCTTACCTTTATTATTTTAAAGGTAATTTATTTTAAGTTGTTTTAAGTTGTTTTTACTGTAAGAAAAAAATCCTCCGTGTCCTGTAAAGCTCGCTTCAGCTCTCCACACAAAGTGTCGGATATTGCACATTTATATAGGTTAAACATTTAAACTAACACGGTGATATGCTTGAACTGTTTATAGGCCTATCTATCGATTTTATTTTAGTCGTGATGATTTGATAAGGCTAAATGAATCAAACATAGGCGATCAACTCTGATGCTGGCCGCTTGGTCGTTGCTTAAAAGAAAAAAAAAACATTTAACGAACACAAAATGCTCCCAAGGTTTTTCTAAATTAACATTATGAAGAAAAAAAACGAAACATAGTCTAATCACTTTTCCATTACTACATACAAACTGAACTATTTTAATAGGTAGCTATAAGCTGTTTGGGGAGAAGGGAAAGACTCATATCGCTGAGAACAAAAAAAAATAGTTTTTTTTTTCTTCTAGTACATCCATGATATTTCCATGTTCCGCTTTTAAGCCACAACCTACAGATCCCACCACAACACAAACATTCACAAACATAAAAGCAAGCATTGGCAGTGCTGCGTGCGTGATTTGGCAGGATGCGCACGCGTGCATCAAACAGCCCTGCATCAGTTTAATAACTTTGATAACATTAATTCTTACAACTGTTAAATTATTGGGCAAATGGTAAAATATGTCGATCACATAGAAATAGATAGCAAAATAGCCAATGTAAACCAAATGTTATAAACATCGGAGCAACCTTATAGCCTATATATTTTTTTTTATTCACAACAGTTTACAGTTGCCCACAGAAAAAACAGGGGGTGCTGCAGCACACTCAGCACCCTCAGCACCCCCTGTTCCCGCGCCCCTGTCCGGTCGTATGTTTTTGGAACACGGTTCCGTTCGGCTGCTTCCGCCACGATAGCTTCACTTCTGCTTCCATTCCTTGCTCTCGCAGTTTCTGCTGGACCTGAGGATTACAAACATTGTATTCATTTATAGGAGTTATGAGCATTTACATAAGTGTTCTGTCAGGTGTAGTAACATGAATGCCCTGCTAACAAAAATACGTTCTCCTATTAACTTACAAAAACAAGATTTCAATGTTCTCATATCATTTTTTGTTGGTTATGTGAATTTTGGGGAAAAATTTAAGGAATGTTTAATTTTTTCATAGTGAAAAATTGTGTGAACTTTTTAACGTTCACTAAATAATTTGTAAAAAGTACCGTTTAAAAAACATTATTTAAACATCCAGTTGAATCGTTTTAGAAACGCGTTCCAGGAATCATTAAAATAAATTAACACAAAATAAAATTACTAGCATTTTAAATTAAAAAACGTGAAATCACTGCACTCAACCAAATCTATGGATATGTGCTTTTTGTATAATAAAAGAATACAATCTAAAGTAAGTACGGGTCCTGCATTTTCATTTTTAACTTTACATTTAAATGAACAAAAAAAAAAAAAAAAAACTATTATTTCTAAATATTATTAAAGACCATAATAGTATCTAAATGACACTAAAACAACAACGAACTGAATCAACCTGACAAGTTTAGATTACAACAATGAAGGTTATTTTTATGGTCAAATCAATCATTTTATTTAGAAATAGATTTTTTTTTAAATGAACAGGACTGTGTAGCAGGGTCAGCAAGGCAAGAAACATGGATGTGGATTGTAGCTCACCTTATTTAACACAGAGGATATAATGGCTGGATCATTGACATCATCTCCTGCTTTCACCTCCAGTCTTAATATCTGATACTTCACCCGTACTGCAAATACAGATGATTACAATCACTTTGAACACAATATGGCTGCACAGTGAATGTTTTGACATATAAATGTGGCCTAGTGATATATGTTAAAAATGTGTGATGATTACATTAATTTCAAGGTTGAGTGAACATTAAGCCATATGTTCAAAAGGGCAATATCTGCATATTTAGTAACTCCGGCAGGTAAAAATGCACAGTTTAGTGATTCATTTGCAGCATCACTCCAAAAAGTTCAGGTATATCTCTGCAAGGAGTAATTTTTCTGTATGAATATGTTTACTGTATGCAGGGGCGTCATGCACTCGTTATTTTTGAGGGGGCACGAGTGTGTGTGTGTGTGTGTGTGGGGGGGGGGGGGGGTCAATATCTGATATTGTATCAAATATTGAAAAAGATAATTTGACTATTTTTTGTCTTTTGGAAGTTACATTCAAAATTCACTTGGCTTAAATCTGAGGCACGTGCCCCTCACTTTCAGTGGGCATGATGCCTCTGACTGTATGTATTGCAATTGTATGCATATACATTACTTAATCGTTTCAACCTTTTGTCTGCTATAGTTACTGCATTCAATCTTTTGAATTTGTAGCTGACTTTTGTATTTTGGAAAAAAAATTACTTATCTGATTTCTTTTTAAATGAGGATTTTATGAAAAGGCTTGAAACTAGACAAATAAAAAAATCATGTTATATAAATAACACCGTACTTGTCTGGCATAAGAAGTAATATAGTCCTGAGCAGCTTTCATCAGCAATCTGACCCTCGTAATCTAAAGCAGCACACGAGTCTTGACCAAAGAAATTATCGGGTTGTTTTTCAGCCCATCGCAGAGAAGAGCTTGTGTTGGTCTGATCGGACCACTTCCACGAGTCTCTGAACAGACCGATCCAGGCACAGTGATCCACGAGTCCAGTGTACTCTTGGATCATCGTGGTTAGCTGCTGATTGACATCCATGCTCCTGATGGTGAACAAGTCTGTGTAGTTTTTTCTGCAGTAATTCTGAGCTGTATTCCAGGACATCACTGGATCAGTAACAAGTACCGGCTGTCCTTCTGAGAAACATCAGAATGACTAGAATTAACTTTACAATACAACGTCTCTATTACATACAATGTAAAAACCCAGCTGTAAATGTGAAAGCAAAGCTGCTTGATTGGATATCATCTATAGGTTATACATATTTTATTATCATAGATCAATACAATATTTAAAATAAAAATGAATGACTAGTTATTAGAATCAAATGTAATGTTTTTAAGGCAAGATGCTACAGACAAAACCATCCTGTTCAGTGGACAATTTTGATATTTTAGCCTAATTTTCTTAAAGAACACATCTTCATTCAGACTAGTGAAAGTAAATTATCCAAAATACGTATATTAAAATGTGTTTTTCTGTATTTTATCTATTTGTATCTGTACATTGCAATTACAGTACATATTTTGTTTTCTCAAAATGAGTTTTATCTCCACTTCAGCAGCACTTACTTACACCAAAACTTAGTTTTATTCCTCTCTATATTCTGAAGGATTTTACAGAAGGATTTGTTCATTTATAATTCACGAGAGTTTTTGTAACATTGTATTCCAATAAACATGGTTAATTTTTTTTCAGTTTATTAACAGTATTTACTGATTTATGGAGTGATAAAAAGAGAAATCCAGAACCTCCTCTGGAAAAATATTTAACTCTAATATGAATACAAAATCAAACAAGAATTTTGAACCTGGCTTTATCCAATCTTCAGATTAATGTTCTGTAAATGTATGCAATTTACAATTTAATTTAATACAATTTAACATTAATAAATAATATATGCTAATATACTAAAATAGGTAGAGAAACCATTTTGAACCATTCATTAAAAAAAAAAACTTATATAATATATATATATAAGAAAATGACCTGTATTTTAAACTAAAATGTTTAATGCAAAACAGCATGTGGTGATGTCCACCAACTGTTAGTTGGATTAACAATATACCTCTGTAAATATATACATTTTAAATTCACGTCTCGCACACTTCGACTTTGAATGGAACATATACGTTCGCTTCGAACTTGAATCATTGTGGAATATCCTGTGATGTCCACTTCGAAGGGTTAGGGTTAGGGTTAGGGTTAGGTAGGTTAGGTTAGGGTTAGGGTTAGGGTTAGGTTAGGGTTAGGTTAGGGTTAGGGTTAGGGTTAGGTTAGGGTTAGGTTAGAGTTAGGGTTAGGGTTAGGGTTAGGGTTAGGGTTCGAATAGAACTCTGAAGCGATAAGAGAAACATAAATTGTGCAGAGCGGCGGGGCGCGAGACTGGAATTGAGAACCGCTGCTCTACTGATATCAACTAACAGAGCAAAACTATTTTTTTCTGTAGGAGTGACTAATGTTGAGTCTTACCAGCACTTTGGCAAACAACTGTACATGTCACATTGCAGGCTTCATCCCACCAGTATCCAGTCTTCCTTAGATTTACACAGTATTGAATTCCATTCAAATTGTTCGGCTGTTCAGAATCCCATTGTAAGAAAGTCACGCTTTCATCTTGATAAGACCAGCGCCAGGAGTTCACATCGTCATACAGACCAATCCAGATGTAAAATTGTGGTTTATCTCTCAACGTGTCCACTTCGCTCCACTCTTCATCGGTCTGGACAGTAGCCAGGTCAATGTAGTTCTGTCGACAGTAATCTTGAGCCTCGTCCCATGTTTTATACTCTTCGATCAGAACATACTCACGTGAGCCACACAGAATGACTGACAAGAACCCTGTTTGGGAAAAATGGAGTGGGTTTATACAAATTCAGTACAAAAACCCAGTAATTCAGCATTCAGATAATTCAGTCAATAAAATGACTTACTGGCAAACAATCACAATCATCCACAAAAATACACTCACCTGAGAGCAAAAAGAGATGAATCAATCTTTGCTCCATTGCTGCTCAGATTATCTTGGATTAGTGAGGTCTTATCTATAGACTAGCTAAAAACGAATGGACCCTGTATTAAAATAGTTTTGAGCTGGGGTAAACACACACCCATGTTGATTTGCGTACTGGAATTAGTCTTGTCTTTTTTATTTGACAACAGCAGCATTAGGTCTTCATGGTGTGAAGATTTAATGATGCATGTCAAATGGGTTTACACAAATATAGAGAGAATCAATCCAGAGAAAAGGAAGGAAACCATGACATCTTTGGCTTTTGTAGGTGAAAAGCTATGTGTTTGAATTAAGGTTGTTCTAGTGTGTGAGACAGTAAAAGCGTTAATACCTGTTGCCAAGATGAGCTTGAATGACAGCTATTCAGGAAGGCTATTCTATTTGAATGGAAGTCAATGGAGG
>CM049819.1:1222966-1245466 GCA_027422435.1 Schizopygopsis pylzovi
TTCTCAAAGCCGAAAAGTTTTCCTTCCATCAGTCCTCAGAGTAGTTCCTTGGATACAAAATTGACAGCGGTGGCATCCAGATGGACGAGAGGAAGGTGGAAGCCATTAAGACCTCCATCAAAGAACTCCATTGCTTTCTAGGATTCTCAAACTTCTACAGACGATTCATACATGACTACAGCATCATCACCAGCCTGCTCACCAACCTCCTGAAGAACAAACACAAGTCTTTGTCTTGGACATCTGCTGCCACTGAAGCTTTCGAAACTCTCAAGGAAGCCTTCACCAGCGCTCCACTCCTCATCCATCCCGATCCTTCCAAGTAGAAGTAGAATCTACCTTAGCGGTAGAAGTGGTCTTATCTTAGCAGTAGGGGACTCCAGCCAAACTTCATCCATGCACCTTCTTCTCACGCAAACTCAGTATGGCGGAGATTAACTATGACATTACAACAGGGAACTTCTAGCCATAAAACTGGCTTTAGAGGAATGGAGGCATTGGTTGGAGGGTGCCAAAATGGCACCAGAATGGCATACTCTCCAAAATGGTGCTATGGTGACGCTACGGTGCCGAATTGTTGAATAAAGTCATTATTTTTGTTTTATTTCCATGCAAAAAGTATTCTCGTCGCTCCATAAGGTTACGGTTGAACCACTGATGGCAGATGGAGTATTTTGGCGACGTGTTTAATACTTTTCTGGACCTTGACAGTGTAATTTATTTGGCAGTCAATGGGACAGTCTCAAGCCTCCCAGGTCTCATCCAAAATATCTTAAATTGTGTTCCGAAGACGAACAAAGCTTTTACGGGTTTGGAATGAAAAAGTTAAATTTTGGGGTGGAGTATTTATTTAATACTCACTTTGGGGTTTCACCTCCCTCCACCATTTTTAAGGTAGTGTAACAAGCACATATTCAAATGAGGTCAGTAAGCATTAATCGATTATGGTGTATAACTGCATCAATATAGAAACATTCACATACACATCGAGATGTATCGTAGACACAATTAATTTCAACACCTGTAACATTTATATCACAATATTATTTGGTTGATAATTATGCAGTTATAAAACAAGGTTTTACTTTGATTTACTATTTTCAATCAGATATTGCTGTCAAATTTTACAAATAATAAAGAAATGGCAAGTAGCACATTGAATTAAAAGTGACATTTTAAAGAAGAAAAGCAAAAACAGTATTTTTGTACAAAACACACTACAATAATCTTTGTTTTTATTACTTGCTTTGACTTTTACTTATGTTGGGGTGAACTATACCTTTAGACTTCCAATTTGTTTTTCCATGTAAACTATGTAAATATAAAATGTTTGGAAACATACGGTACAGTAGTTCTGGGAATAATCTGTACGTTATCCACTGGAAACTGTCTTGACTCTATTTTTTAATTTTCACAGAGAATACAAACGGAACAGCTAAACTGGTACTAAGCAAGTTTACAGAGACATGGCTTGGTGCTCAGTTGTACTGCAGAGATCATTTCACAGACCTGGCTGTCATTAGGAGTAAAGATGACAATGACCAGATAATCAAGCTGATATACAGTTCGCCGGTTCCGGTCTGGATCGGATTGTACAGAGACACTTGGAAGTGGTCAGATCGGGCCAACTTTACAACTTCAATCCAAAACGCTGTTCAAAAACTTGTCGGGTGGAACCAAGACTGCACTACTATAAATTATTTTCGTACAATTGAAGATAGATTTTGCACTACGGCTCTTTATTTTTACTGTAACACTGGTAGGTCTGACCTTAACTGTTGTGTATATAAATATTTTGATGTTTATTGACCAAAAAAATAACAACAAAAAACAGAATGCGACAATTTCATTAGATTTAATCTGAACTGGTTCAGGAGGGAACTGCGGGGGAAGTGATGAGTTGATAAAAAAGCGAATAATTAAAGAAATCATAAACATATACATTTTGACATACACATCCAATTTCTTTCTTAGCTGTTTACGTTCATTTGAAACATAACTGGCTGAATATCTTTACGAGAATGATTGTCGAGATGGGTATTTCAACATAAATCTGTGTGTCTGTTCAAACACAAGATGCTTTATAAAGATATAGAAAAACAGGGAAAAAAAATAAATATCCAATATGTGCTTATCTCACAGTCAAGAGGAACAGGCAGGTGATCCGAGTGCAGGTGAAAGCCGCTGAGAATGCCAATGAGGAAAGACTGAAGGCGCTTGTCTTAAACCAGGTGGATTTTATGATATTCATCTGACTAAAATGAATTGACTAAAATTGACTAAACATTGTAAGGATGTCTTTTTCCACATTTGCTGTCAAGGATGAATGTGTTAAATTTGGGTATTGCCCTCATAAAAAACAAAACTGATGGCAATACATCCACTGCTTCAACCACTGAGTAATTGAAGGCTGTTTCTGTGTTTAGTTAAAGCAGATTTTGAGTGATGAGGACATCACAATGACATGGAGGACACAACCCAACGGAGAAGTCTTCCAGAAGAAGAGGACTGTGCAGAAAAGCAGTGATACAAACCCTACTCCTTTTTGCTAAGTCATGTTCTTCCTTGAAGTTAAATTGATCTAAAATGAACACATTTCATTCTTAGTTACAGATATCATATTTATTACATTATATTAACAATTTATATTATTTTGCTAAAAATACAGTTACAGACATGTATGCCTAAATATGAGCTAACAAATGTAAATGCATTGCAATGTAAAAATGTTAACATATAAACAATAAAGACCTTTGGGAGGATAAAAACTATATCAAAAGTTCTCACAAATGCAAACTGCAGATAACAAACGCATACAGCTAGACACCTTTGTGAACTCGCAATACTTCACACAAATGCACACAACAAATGTGCATCTGTCACTGAAAAAAGAGAGTCAGTTACATTTGCACTTTGATTCAGACATAACTGTGAAAGAGCATTTGTATTTACAATACTGTTTCTTGCCACAAAGTTGATTGGCGGTTTATTATGGTTTTGTCACTTTCCCCTTTTGTTAACAACTCTTTGCAGTTCGAGGTTCATTTATCGAGGTTAATTTGTTGTTCAAGCTATTAAGACATCGTTCTCTGCATATAGTAGTAGTCTGACCCTCTTTCCATTATTACAGATATGACATGCACATAAATCTGAACTGACGAATAATGAAAGCACGCATTTCCAAAAAAATCCATCCCAACTCCTCAACAAAAATTATAATTAATACATGCTTAACGTAGCGATCTTGGAAAGGCCAAATCATGGTTTGGAAGAAGGATTTGAGAGGAGAAAAGTGCTTTAACAAAGTAAATAGTTTTGGGGAGAGAGAAAAATATTCAGAGATAGAGGGAAAATAAATAGGACGTTAAGACATTAGCATTCACGTTCACAAAAAAATGATCATTCCCCATTCACAAAGAGCTGCGAAAAACCACAAAAAATACTGTGTTATGCATGCCAGGCTTATAGATTGAACACATAATAAGTAGGGCTGCAACGACGAGCCCCGTTTAAAATCAATAAAAATGTGACCATTCAAGTCGGTTGAGATGTTAAATGAATCGCATAACAGTTGGGCTTTTATATGAATGTATCTGTGAGGGGAACTGACTGTCTTCAGATAGTTTAGATGGTATTTTATTTTCATCTTGCCACTGTATAATGCATATTAAAGCAGTGTTTACACACAGCGGTGCTTTGTTTACAGCTGTAACCAATGAAACTGTATATTACCTCTGTTCCATAAGCGCCACCTGCTGTCAGAGAGCAGCAATGCTTCTCATTCAGCTGCTTTTGTTTCATGCAGATGTTTTATGAAGAATAATTCCACGAAACTAAAAATAGAGCATTCGGTTTTTGTTACAAATTTTGAAATTATACAAGCTATTTTAAGTCATAAACTGTGCATTCTGTATGTATTCAGTGTCTTTGTTTGGAACGTGATTAAAATGCAGTGGTTGCCTCTATTTTTGAATGAAAAGAGCACAAGCTATGTCCTAGATTGTTTATACGAATATATTTATTTTATTTTATTATTTAGCCTGGTTATTTGATTTAGCATTTATTTAAAAATGTCAATGTAGTTAAATTTCAAATGTTGTAATTTGACGTATTTCAAATTCACAAAGAATCAGACTGCAACTTTTAGCCTAGGGTTCACAATAAAGAAAATGAGTGCTTGTAAATATCCCTCCACTAAAACCATCTGCAACTATAGCATCTAAACAAACCAAGACTTGTGGATGTCACGAGGGAACTGAAACCCACTGCTCGTTTAAACTGGCCTGTTTCAATAATGGCCATTTAATTCATACATTTCTCCTTCGCAAACAATATTGTATAACAGGCCAAACATTATCAAGCAGATATGAGTGGAAACATTCGATCCTTTACGAAGACATTTACAATAAGTAAAAAAACTAAGCATTTACACTAAGCAACATACATAAACACTTTCTATTACAATAACTTTCCATCTCCTCATAACAGTAATCAAACCAATAAAACACATTTACAAATATTTCCCAGTATGGGCTCTGTGAAGCATTGAATTTATGACTGATATCAGATATTTATATTTCAGGGCTTGAGCAATATATGGCACATTCTCTGATTTTACTCGATCAACATTTCCGATAAAACTCTGTCAAATTTATGTCAAGTTTCAATTCTAGCAGCCAGTTCAATGTTCCTACTAAAAATCACCCATATTCCTATAAAAGCAGTATTTTGGTCACAGTATGGTCGAGGTCACAGGCCTGAGTGATTCGGTCACTGCACGCTTCCAGACACGCGCTTTATTGTCCGCGGCGTTTGATTTGTTATCCGATTGATCGCTTACTGGATTAAAGTTATCAAAAACTTCAACTCAGGATTGGATTCAGTCCAATCCAAACAGCTAATTTCCATTGTTAATTAATGCCGCTCAATCTATTTAAAAAAAAAAAGAATACATAAAAATCTAAATATTGAGAAAATCATCTTTAACGTTGTCCAAATGAAGTTCTTCACAATGTATATTACTAATCAATAATTAAGAATAACATTGAAATATTACGAGAATAAAGTCGAAATATTTCGAGAATAAACTCATAGTAATATGAGATTAAACTCGTAATATTTTGAGAAAAAAGTCGTAGCAATACCAGATAGTAATACTCTGAGACAAATCACAGAATTGCGAGAAACAATGGATGTGGAGGATTTGGTTAAGTCCTACTTTATATATTGATCGTTAAATTGATCAAACACGCTATGATCAGCTCACTGTCTGCCGCTGGCCGCTGGTCGTTACTTTAAAAAAACAAAAACTTACATTTAACAAATAAAAACAGACTCCAAATGTTTTTTTTAAATTAGCTTAATAAAATAACGAAACAAAAAAAATATACTTTGCCATTTCATACAAAACTGAAGTATTTGAATTGCTGAAACAGTATAGTATAAGCTGTTTTGGGAGAAGAAGAAAAAAAAAGACGGGCTCGGGTCAGTAATTCTGATAAACTGTCGGACACGGGCCGGGCTAGTGCCTATATTTTAGGCCCGTGCAGGGCTCTACTCAGAACACGGCCAGTAATCCCATCAGGTCCGGCTACTTTCTTGACGTTCACTCTCTTTAGTTCTCTCCGAACGTGATGACACGGCAATAACATAATTTACATAACAATCATCGCTGCTCTGTCTGCTGCTTTCTGTCGCGCTGCCGTCATTGCATTCAAAGCGGCCGTAGAAGGTTTTTAACTCGCCAGCCAGCAACGGATCTGCTCTCACCTCTGATGTTCCTCAGATGGTCCTCGGTCCCTGCCACATGCGTCGAGAGTCACTGAGCTGAAAGTGAGACTCAATTCTCTCCCTGTATCGGGAGTTTAGCAGCTCTAACTGCACGTCGGAGAGCATGGCACGATGCTTTGTACTCGCTCATGTTTCCAGACAAAAGACCGGCGTTGTATGCGGCAGTGCGATGGTTAACCGCAGCACGGATTGTTCTGTCCACCCACGGTTTCTGATTTGAGAATGTCCTTATAGTTACTGTTTCAGTAGCTTGCTCGGTTAGCGAGTTGACAAAGCTTGAGCTCTGCTGACCCTGCCCCTCTCATCCATGAGTTTCTATAAAAGATGTTTAACTTTAGCTACATTCATCGTGAAACTTGCTAACTAACACATTATTAGGAAAGGCGGTTTGCAAAGATTCATAAAAATACCTTATACTCACTTCTTGTGTAGGTGAGACTGGATCATGAATGATTTGCCCAAACATAAATGCCTTTAGGTAGGTCAGCGGGCGCATTCCCTTCAAAAACAAAGGTAATACTCTGCGTCCTCAGCGGCTCAGATGTCGGGAGTAAATGATGCATGCCATGTTCATTATTACATCCAACAACAAAGCACCTCAATCGCTTCTGCTCCAGCGGTGAAACTATAGCGGACTGATGACAGTTCACTCAGGGCGGGTCTATGCTGAAACACTAGTGTCAGTCAACAATCGTGGGAGGGGCCTGTGCAGAACTACGTCATGCTGTCAAGAGAGAACGGCTCGATATGAGAAAGGGGTCTGGATATTTAAAAAGCACTGGGTGGATTTTATCATTATAGGATGGTTGTGTACACACACACTTTAGTTCAAACATGCTGCTTTTGTGGGGGGTGGGTAGGGATGTTATTTATTTGTGTACTTTGTCCATCTCTGGTAAAACATGATTACAGCCTTCCTCCAATCACAAGGTTCAAGGTTCAAGGTTTCTTTATTTGTCACATAATAGTTATACAGGGTATAATTAGAAGTGAAATGTGATCGAATCAGGTCCGCTCAGTGGACAGTGCAAAATAATAAGAATACAAATTATATAAAGTGACATAACACAAGGGCATACATATGGTAAGAAAAGGAGAAATAAGAGTAAAATGTGCAATGAAATAAAAAAAGTGCAAAACAGTAAGATGTGCAAAAAACAATAAGATGTACAAAAAAAAGAAAAACAGTGTACTGGGACTTAATAAATAGTAATGTGAATAAGAGGGATGTGCAGACAGGCAGACAGTGGTGGTCTCACCCTAAGTAAGCTCAGACCACCAATCATAAAGCTTGATATTGTCTGATTATAGTGACGGAATGAAACAAATAGTCTAACAGTCTTTGCCTTATTGATGTTCAAGAAAGTATGATTATATTACTCCAATTTTACAGTCTCTGCACTGGCTACCTATTAAGTTTCGTATCAGTTATAAAATATTATTACTTGCCTATAAGGCCCTAAATGATTTAGCTCCTGCATACCTAACTAATCTTTTATCACGCTACAATCCAACCCGCTCCCTTAGATCGCAAAACTCTGGACTCTTGGTAGTACCTAGGATAGCAAAGTCCACTAAAGGAGGGAGAACTTTTTCATATCTGGCTCCTAAACTCTGGAATAGCCTTCCTGATAACGTTCGGGGTTCAGACACACTCTCTCTGTTTAAATCGAGATTAAAGACGCATCTCTTTAGCCAAGCATTCATATAATGCATCTCACAATCTTGTACTGCCAGTCTATCTGAACAAATGCACATTATTATGCTTTAGCTTGGGTTGAACAGATCATTTTTGCTTGGATGAAGCAACAGCTATGCTAATTATGTATCTATTTGTTTCTCTGTTTCTGGATTAACATCCCATAATTACACAAGCTTCAGTCTGGATCCAACCCTTAAATGATCTGAGATGACCAAACACCTGAGAAGAGATGATGACAACCCCTCGGAGGAAGCCAACCATCAGCGATTATACTGAATTAACCAATTAAAAAATAAAAAGTTAATTATATTGAGTTTTTACAATAGAAATGATTATTTATAGAAACTTTATAGAATTTAAATACATTTTAGAAACGTAATTTCCAAGTTGCTTTGCAACGATTGTATCGTAAAAAGCGCTATACAAATAATCTTGAATTTAATTGAATTGGTGTTCATTTACAATAATTAGCCATGGATTTATTGTAGAAAGTCTAACCCTTGTGCGACCTTTTGGACATGTTTTGTCCTTTTCAGTGTTGTTTTTTTATCATGTTGCCTGTGTTATTGGCAGAATCATATGTTTTTTCAACCTCAAATTTGGACCAAAACTTGTTTAGATTTATGGCTTTGATTTTAGCAGGTTAACGTGGTGTCACAGTTACCGGTTGGTGTGCCTTAGATGGTCACCAGAGGTCACTGTGTTTGTGTTGAGCACATGGCTTGTTGTGTTTGTGTTGTGTCATGTGCTTTCTTCTCTCTATTGTCTGCCCTCCTCCCATCTTGTTAACTAATCATTGTTTCAGTTGCTCCACCTGTGTCTCCCTCGTTTGTCTCCCTATTTAGCATCCTGGTGTCTGTAGTCCTGTGCTGATCCGTTGTCTTACGTGTGTGTGATGTTTGACTGTGTAATAATCCTCTGCCTGGCTGCCTGTTTCCCCCCCCCCCCCCTCAGGGTGGCTTTTGTTCTTTTTTTATTTATTTATTCTATTATTAAAAGCCCTTTCTTCCTGCACTTTGAGTCCCCGCCTCATCTCTCCTCACGCACCATGACACCTAGCAGGTTTAGATCTCAACATCTTTCTTAAAATATCACACGATGGACTTATGTGTAACTCTTTTTGTATTGATGCACAAGGGTTAACTATAGTAACCATGTGTTTTTTTATGTGTAGTGAAATCATGGTTCATTTCCATAAGGATTGTGAGATAAATGATTCTATACACCATTTTATAAATTTTTATTTGTAAACTTGACGTTAATAAAACTGGCTTGGAAAAATCTCACCATGTTGATTCAGTTCATCACCCGCAACTGTAAAAAGAGCGGTAAAAAAAACTGCTCGTCAACTTTGATATCCCGTTTATTGCACATATCACGCGAGGAGGAGGAGGAGGAGGAGGAGGAGGAGGAGGAGGAGGAGGAGGAGGAGTTCACTAAACACATAGACTGCGTTTCAAAAGGTGTGCTTGAAAATCACTTTGCATAGACTTCTATTACTTTTATACTGACAAAACAATATTTGTTTATCCCCAAACCCTAAACCTACCCCTTACAGAAAACCTGTTTGCATTGTTACACTTTCAGATAAACATAATTGACTATTTTTTGTATATTTTTCCCTCATGGGGACTGCAGCTCAGTGCACACAATGTCCAAAATGTCAGGTTTTACTATCCTTGTGGGGACATTTGGTCCTTACAGTGTAGTATAAACAACACACACAAACACACACATTTAATTGATTTCTTTCCCAAATTGCATCGACTGCTCTAAAATACGAGACACCAATGTTTCAGAAGTTTAGGACACAGAACAGGACACATGCCTATTTAGTTTTTTTTAAATGAATAACAGTTGAAAACTTTCATTAGAAATTTAGAAAAGTAATCAAATGTAATCGGTTACATTAATAAAGCCTTTAGAAATAGTTACACTACTTATTACATTTATAGGGTCACATTACATTTCCAAAGTAACCTTCGCATCTCGTATCAACTATAGGACCAGCACTATTGGTTTTATAAAGAATTGTAATCTTCTTCATGTCCTTCTATTTATCTGACAGTCAACCTGTTTTGTTGTGTTTTTATATCTTCTTTGCACCGACAGTAACGTGAAGACGTTCCGTCCAGGAATGCATGTGTGTATGCCGTATCACTGGGAGAGCGACGCTCATGAAATCTTTCAGTACCTGTCTGAGACTATCCTGGGATTCCTGCTGCCCTTCACCTTCATCTTGTTCTGCTACATCTCAGTGATCTGTCGGCTGCGTAGTGCAATGTTCCAGCGCAAAGGAAGAGGAAACGCCCTCATCCTCATCATCATCGCTGCGTTCACCGTCTTCTGGCTGCCGTATCACCTCATCAACATCCTACAGGTGAGCGACACCTCTCACTCAGTGGCGGAGCTCGAGTTTTATACATGGGGTGGCCAGGGGGTGGCCAAGACTAATTCAGGAGATCCATAGACCATAACAGAAAATCACTCAGTGGCGGAGCTGGAGTTTTATACATGGGGTGGCCAGGGGGAGGCCGAGGCTAATTCAGGAGATCCATAGACCATAACAGAAATATTACTCAGTGGCGGAGCTGGAGTTTTATACATGGGGTGGCCAGGGGGAGGCCAAGACTAATTCAGGAGATCCATAGACCATAACAGAAAATCACTCGGTGGCGGAGCTGGAGTTTTATACATGGGGTGGCCAGGGGGTGGCCGAGACTAATTCAGGAGATCCATAGACCATAACAGAAAATCACTCAGTGGCGGAGCTGGAGTTTTATACATGGGGTGGCCGAGACTAATTCAGGAGATCCATAGACCATAACAGAAAATCACTCGGTGGCGGAGCTGGAGTTTTATACATGGGGTGGCCAGGGGGTGGCCGAGACTAATTCAGGAGATCCATAGACCATGACGTTATATATATATATATATATATATATATTATATTATAATATATAATATTATATAATATTAATTATAATCAAAAAGAGCAATTATGAGTAAACATTTAAATGTAATTTGTGCTACATTTTTCGTTTATGGACACTGGGTGGATTTTCTGTTGTTATGTGACAATGTTATCTAGCGGTTGTCTTTATGCAGTTGAAACACTCGTTGAGTGATTACATGAGACACCATACATTCAGTAAGTTGTAGTGTATCATTCAACATGGATCAGATGTTTATTCAATGTTTACTTCATGCTGATAAGACTGCACTCCTGCTTCGCTTGAACTTAAAAAGCGGGACCGGACATGATCCGTCACGCCAGCCACTAAACAGCCCCAAAACTGATTTTATCACTTGAAATTCTTAGTAAAACTAACATAATTCGATTTTGTAGCTGAGCCAAACCAGACAGTTATTGATGTGCACAGGACAGACTCAATGACGGCTGAGTAGATCTGTTTCAGCAGCTCCTGTGGCGGGTTAATCTTCCTGAGCTGGTGAAGGAAGTACAGCCTTCGTTGGGCTTTTTTTTTTGATGTGAGTGTCCCACTTCAGGTCCTGAGAGATGATGGATCCCAGGAACTTAAAGTCTCCACTGCAGTCACTGTGCTGTCTATGATGGTGAATGCGAAGAGTGCAGGGGGATTTATCCTGAAGTCTATTATCATCTCCATTGTTTTTAGCATGAATGGATGAATGATGCATTTATATAGCGCTTTTTGTGTATTGTTGTACACCCAAAGCGCTTTACAATCATGTGGGGGGGTCTCTCCTCAACCACCACCAGTGTGCAGCATCCACTTGGATGATGCGACGGCTGCCACAGGACAACGGCGCCAGTGCGCTCACCACACACCAGCATGTTCAGCTCCAGGTTGTTAAGACTGCACCAGACAGCCAGTTTTTAAACCTCCTGTCTGTAAGCAGACTTGTAACCGTCCTGGATTAGGCCGATGAGTGTGGAATCGTAGGGATGTAGGGATGATGGTGTTGAAGGCCGAACAGTATCCTCATACAAGTCCCTGATTTGTTCAGGTGTTTCAGGATGTAATGTAGTCTCATGTTGACTGCATCATACACAGACCTGTTTGCTCGGTAAGCAAACTGCAGGGGGTCCATTAAGGGTCATGTGATGTCCTTCAGATAAGCCAGAACCAGTTTTTCAAATGACTTCATGACGACAGAAGTTAGAGCCACATATCTGTAATCATTAAGTCCTGTTATCTTGGGTTTCTTTTAAACCGGGATGATGGTGGACTGTTTGAAGCATGAGCTCCAAAAGTGGCCTGTCCTAACGTGACAGCTTTCGCCTTCATGAGCAGCAGCGTGAACCCCGTCCTGTACGTGTTTGCTGGCAGCTCTCACATCCGTCAGGCTGGTCTGGGCTTCATGGCCAAACTCTTCGAAGGAACCAACTCGGAGTCGGCCTCCACCCGCAGCAGTCGCGGCTCTAATGCAGAGAGCTCTGTTTTCACCAAGCTGTCCGTCAAACTGAGTCGTAAAGGGGACGGGGCGAGAGACGAGACCCCTGGTGGTGAAGACGAGACCATGGCAGATGTGCAAAACAGAGACGAGATGAAGACCCTCACCACCCTGCATTAAAGTGCTCATATCTATTCTCCTGAGGTCCATTTATGTTAGCAAATGTTGCTGTACTCTCAGTATCCCAATTGAAATTATATTATATTCTGCTGCTGCTGTTTCAGAATAAAAAGTGTCTTATTTTCTCTGTCTAAATACTTGATTGTGATTGGCTGGAATGTGAGCATTAAAACTTGTTACTTTTTTTAGAAGATTTTGTTTGTGAAAAGTCTAAATGTGTTTGTGACGAGTGGGGCGGGGCCGAGAGCCGTGGAAAGGAGCGAGGCCGGTGGAGTGAATGATAATGAACGACACCTGCGCCACTCACCGGTCTCGAGTCCCACGGAGGATGAACGACACCTGCGCCACTCACCGGTCTCGAGTCCCACGGAGGAGCTTCGGAAGGAATAAAAGGAGGAGTGACGACATTGGAAGACGAGAGAGGACCAGGCCTGGACTTTTAGTTTGTGTTTTGTGTGCGGCAGTCGTCCGTGAGGGGCTGCCGCTTTTCATTTGAGTTTGTTTATTTTGTTATTAAATGTATTATATGTTCGCCGGTTCCCGCCTCCTTCTTCCCGTACCTATCAACTTCATTACATTGGTGCCGAAGCCCGGGAGGAAGGAGGGACACGCTGTCAGAGAGCCCTCGCTGCTGAGTGGGATCGCGTTGCTGAGAAGATCGGGCAGCAGGAAGTGGCGGAGACCGCCAGTGGCTGCCCGAAGCGGTGGTGCTGGAGCAAAAGAAGAACAGGTGGGACGGAAGACTCGCTGCCGTGCTCCTGGGACGAGGAGGGGTGGCTGCCATCCGAGAGGGAGCGGATGAGTCGCCGCCGTTCGCTAGTGGGCCGGAGCCTGCTGCCATCCGCCAGGTTGGTGGAGGAGCAGGGAACGGGGGACTCGCTGCCGGCTGCCCTCGACTGGATTTATATTTTTTACTCTCTGTTGAAATGTTATGATAATTCAAAATAATCAAATACGATGAGATTGCTGGTTTTACAGGATTTTATTTGAGCTGCTGTTGTTGACATTTATGTTTTAAGTTTTACTTTTATGTTTTGCACAAACATTGTAAATATTTTACATCCAACCTTCTCTGTTTAAAGAATAAACGATATTCAAATTAGCTAAAGCACATAATGCTGGTGCTCAATATAGTGATTATAGTCATTTATAATCTAACGACATGATTTATCAATAATATAAGAGCTAAAGAAGAATTCACTCCAGCAAACAGAGATCCTTGAAACACAAATAATGAACTTAAATGATTGAATTATCTCATAATAAAACAGAAAGAAAACATTGTAATAGTATATCTAATAATGAGTATATATGAGTGTAAAGAATTTCAAAAAGCAAAATATGTTACGAGCTATTCTGGCCATTAAGACTCTTAATATGGAGCAAACCCACAGGAATCACACAGATACATCAACAGAAATTCACAGGATTTTCCTTAACAGGAGTTAAAGGAACACACAAGCATTGTATCTCTTACATTAAAGGTCTGTTAATATCTGCTGCAGATGAAGTTGAGTTTGTGGGTTTCAGGACGGCTGATCCAGCGCTGATCTCCTCCAGACTGAACTGCTCCTTTTCTCTTCTCAAGGCTGCAGTTTTCTGGTGTCGTTCCGTTCCCTGGAGCCCAGTTCTGATAGCACACGATCTCTCCACTCACCCAGAGCCACATGTTCATGATACAGTAGTTGTGTAAACCCAACCACACCTCCGCAGTAGACGCTAGTTTAACCACGTTCATCACACGACGCTGAATCTCTTCTGAATGAACCGAGACCAGATCCACATGATTCTGTCTGCAGTATCTCAGAGCTCCAGACCAGGTCAGATTCTCTCTGATCACCATCAGTTTATCTGGAAACCAAACAAAGCACAAGCAGAAACTAGAGAGAGACTGATCAAAAACAACATGCAGAACAAACACTGGATGAATTTGTCATGTCAGACACTTTAAGAGATCTGGAGGTGATGATGATGGATTGTGTGTGTTTTGTGAGGATCTACTCACCTTCATGACACACAAAAGGTAACGTATTGGTACAAGAGATGTCACTCCATCGTCCCTGAACATTATCTTCAACAGCTGTACAGTTTTCACCTCCTCCATAATTATCAGGTTCACCAGTGTTCCAGTATCTGAATGAGGAGTTACTGTGATCTGACCACTGCCATGAGTCTCTGAACCTGAACAGACCGATCCAGATATATGATCCAGATAACCCTTTATCACTAATGAACCGCTCAACCTGTAGACTCTCATTCTGGTTCCTCACACTGACCAGATCAATGTGATTCTGTCTGCAGTAACTCTGAGCGTCTCTCCAGTTCATCGTCTGATTGACAAAGACGAGTCCTGTGTTCACTTTAAGAAGAAACAACAAAAATATTAATAAATCAGTCTGTTTATTATTCTTACGCTGCTTTATCTTTTATAAAGATGTAACATATTTAACATGAAGTAACATCTGTGAATATCATGGTGATTTTAAAGCTCTTTCTGTTTGTTCATTATGTTTCTATAACACTGGATTCAGACATGAAGAGTCGGATGAGAGAAATGTCAAACAGAGGACATTGTTACACAGCAGTCAAGCTGTATCACCTCTAATCTTCGCTGTAAACTAATTATTAATATTATGATCATTATCAAATTATTATTATGATTATTAACTACTAGATAAATACCCGTCTCTCTTTCTCTCTGATTTATTTTCTCCTTTAATATTTTCAATTGCTTGTTCTTATTGTGACAACTTACTTTTAAAAACGAACAAACCGATAAACAACCAATAAATAACAAATACATATATATTAATTGAAAAAGGAAAAATGGAAAATATTGTCAATACAGAAACTGTTTCAAAACTGAAAATGTGGCAGATATACACTGTTCTATATTCACAATGAAATTAAAAAGTAATCTTTAAATGTACATCTATAAATTAACAGTGTTGTGATTTTAAATAGCTGCACTCACTGTTGTTGCAGATGAAATATCTGGTATAACTACATGGCAAATCATGCAATTCTCCATTCAGCATCATAGCACAATAATCTGTGCCTTCTGGTTGTCCAGGAGCCCAGTTCAGATACAGCGCAGGTTCACCTGCAGACCAGTGCCATTCATCACGGCCCGTCTTCTGCAGCCCAATCCAGACAAACTTAACTCCATCATTCACTCTCTTCTTCAGACTCTTCTTCATGTCGTTCATGTCGTTCATGTCGTCAGCGGTGGCCAGATCTGTGTATTTCTCTCTGCAGTATCTCTGAGCTTCAGTCCAGTTCTTCCTCTCATTTATAAAGTGATACTGACGCTGAACACATTCAGATACGGAGCAGAGAGCTGTGAAAGAGACGCTTTGCTTTAATGCTTTTCAGAACTGAATCAAACATAATAAAATTAGAAATCATAAACTCACTCACCAATGAGAAGAATAATAACATATAGAGTTTGGTCCATTTCTGAAGAGAAAACAGAAAAACTCAGATTTGAAATAGCCGCTGATTCATTTTAGTGGAAAACATGAGTTCAGTAATAACTAAAAATATATCTACACAGGAACATGTTATATAAATGTAACGGATGTGTATGCCCGTGGTGTCAGTGTATTGCCGCGCATTATTCTCCACATATAGTGCGACTGAACCCTAGTTCACGGTTTACTGCAGAAGTCCATTCTAGCGAATCAGCGACAAGGCTACTTTACTTTGCTGAAAGCAGTTTTGTCAAAGATGATTAAAAGTAATCGAGGATGGATCATTTCGATGAACTTGATGCACCTGTGATATCTTCTTCAGGGCGTAAAAGGAAAATAAAAGCTGAACGTTTTCACTGAACCTTGAAAAAGAACGCGTTACAATGTTGAGGGAAAAGCTCCGTGTAATGCGTGTAAATTAATCACATCCATAATCTATGATCACAATAACAACGTTTGTCAGGCATCTACATCATCTGAGGAGAGTTTTTACTCTAAAACATGAAATGTGGAGTTATCTGCTTTTGCTATAAAACAAACCAAACTTTTAATATGTAAAAATAAACATACTTTCAATTAACTTTAATTTAGTTAATTGCCTGTATTTGTTGAGTTAGTATTACTTAATCAAAACAACTCAACTGCAGTTTGATTTATATTAATTTGAATGTTCAATAAAAAAGTGATTTCTGAAAAAAAAAATAGTTCTCGTTTTTTGCAAACACACTCTTCAATTATTATGAAAATATTAATATCTCAAAGTGTAATTCTATTTAAAGCATTAACATGTGAGTTGTTCTTACTTTAGAAGTGATGTGTTTCTGTCCTGGAGTCTGATGTTTCTGTCTGCAGCTTCAAACTATCTGATTATTATCTGTCATTCAGCATCATATCACGATTCAGAGATTGAAGATTGTATTCGTCACATGCACAATTATACAGAATATATCCAGCAGTGAAATGTAAGTCAGGTCCGCTCCATGGACACTGCAGTTATGCGGAATACAACACAAGATAACATACATAAATATAGGTATGGAAAAAATGAACATATAATTTGTTTATTACTCTAAAAAAAGCCCTTTTCATTCTTCTTCCTCATTCATATGTTTCTCTTTCCTTGTTCTTCTATGTGTCGGTCATTCTGTGGAAGTGTGTTCATTTGAATGTGGTGGAGACTGGAGGTCTGTATGTTCTATAATGACGTACTGTATTTACATCTCAGCTTCACAGGAACAA
Source organism: Schizopygopsis pylzovi (assembly GCA_027422435.1). Lineage (NCBI taxonomy): Eukaryota > Metazoa > Chordata > Actinopteri > Cypriniformes > Cyprinidae > Schizopygopsis > Schizopygopsis pylzovi. The sequence goes on from CM049819.1 coordinate 1,239,728, forward strand.
TCCACCTCAACATTATTTAGCTTTTATTTGTATTATTTCAGCTTCAATACTGTCAGTCAGGCCCGGAGTGTCCATCAGGAGAATTCCCGCTCATATATTGGGCCTGCTTTTAAAAAAAATGTATTTACATATTTTTTTTAATACACAGAATAACGTATATGTGTGTTAAGTTACTGTGTGACTGATAACTAAGCTAATAACACTAGATTTGAATTTATCATTAAAATGTGACGTTTTCTGTTGTCAGAGCGCGCGCGCTCTCTCTTCCTCTACACAAGCGCGTGTCCCGGGTCGTTGCAGACAAACCGAAACATCAATGCTGTGGTGGTGTGAGTCGTGAGTTAGCGAGAGTGCGCTAATGTAGCACTCCTGGAAAGAAGTGTAAAAGGATTAAAGAAAAGATGCTGGTGTGATGGCTTCACGTGTCTGCATTTACTGAGAATGAAGCACATCACGTCACGTGCGCGCACCCTGACCCAGCGTACGATGACGTCATGCAAGTATGCCGTATGAAAATAATTAATTTACTAAACGCACAAAATATATTGTCATTCTCATTAACACAAATAATGGATTAAATACTATTTTACAATATTAGAAAAATAACATTAACCAGTTTTATATTAACTTTGGGAACTTAATCACCATATCACACGTGTGTGTGTGTGCGTGTGCGTGTGCGTGTGTGAGAGGTGTGTGTGTGTGTGTGTGTGTGTGTGTGTGTGTGTGTGTGTGTGTGTGTGTGTGTGTGCGTGTGCGTGTGCGTGTGTGTGTGTTTGTGTGTGTGTGTGTGTGGGATATATATATATATATATAGTCTGTGTGTGTGTGTGTGGGATATATATATATATATATATATATCTGAGTGTGTGTGAGTGTGTGTGTATGTGCGTGTGTGTAATGTGTGTGTGTGTGTATACATGTGTGTGTGTGTGTGTGTGTGTGTTGTGTGTGTGTGTGTTGTGGGGGTGTGTGTGTGTGTGTGTGTGTGTAGGAATGTTTGGAAGCGTGATGGGAAGGCAGATGGTCTCTTCATAAGGGACGTCTGGTCCAGATGGCTGGTGTGTATTGTGGTGGTCCAGTGACTTGCGCACTGATCTCACAACACACGCAAATGCTGAAGTGCCAAAGAGTCGAATGTGTAACTGCACACGCATCTTCTGATGTGCTCTTCTCGATCTGCATGTGCTGATATCTCGGTCTACCTGGCAAGGTCCTTGTTCACAAGTGGGTCACCGCTGGATATTTCTGCATTTGCTCTGGACCTGCAGATAAAGCAGCAGAGGCGAGCAGTGAAACAGCTAGAGGACGAACTAAATACTTCAGATACTGATCTAGCAAGATGAGCGGCACACGGTTAGCTCTTCTCTGTCTGATGGGCCCCCTGCTGGTTCTGGGCCAGAATGACACGGAGCCCATCGTGCTGGAAGGGAAGTGTTTAGTGGTTTGCGACTCGACTCCGACCACAGAACCCGCCGGGAATGCTTTGGGAATGTCGGTGCGCTCCGGAAGCGGCCGCGTCGCCTTCTCTGCTGTGAGGAACAACAACCACGAACCGTCTGAGATGAGCAACCGCACCATGACCATATACTTCGACCAGGTAACGATGCATGGAACATATGATCGTTCCTTCCTTGAGCTGCTTCATCAGCCGGTGCTGTAACAGACCGGACGCTCCTGGTCTCCACGTGTCTTTCTGTACTCCATCAGGTTTGGTGAACGTTGGGAGTCATTTCGATCCGGCACGGAGCGTTTTCTTGGCTCCTAGGAAAGGAGTGTACAGCTTCAGTTTCAATGTGGTGAAAGTTTACAACAGACAAACTGTACAGGCGAGTCAAATCATCCATTCATCAACACATACAGAGCCTCATGAGAGTTGTTTCATTAATATTAGTAGTCTTTTAAACATTTTTGGGAATATTTAAAGAGTAGTTAAGCCAAAAAATAACATGTGATGGAAATGTGCTCACCCTCAGGCCCTCCGAGATGAAGATGAGTGTGTTTCTTCATCAGGTTTGTAGAAATGCAATGGATGCTCTGCAGTCAGGGCCGTGTCTACCGTTGAGGTCCGGACCTCGGTATCTTTCCAATAACAGAAGTTGTACAATAATTTCCTGATTTGGTGCTGCAAGGATTAAAAGCCAAGATAACAGATCTTCTGATCTGAGCCGTAGGGGTGTGTGATATATATCGTGTGCGATAATATCCTAATTGTTGATTGAACGATGTGCGATTTGACATTATTGAGTATTATGCAAAAACAAAAACAACCCCCCCCCCCCCCCTACAGTGTGTTCTTTCATGATTCGGTCGAATAAAATGCATTTAGAATGATCACAATATTCAGAAAATGTATAAATCTATACCACTTTATATAGTTAATACATTTCACATGAAGAATGTGTTTTTCTCCAATTCTCGTGATGGTCGAACTGTTGCAATAAATACTTTTATGGCGCAGTTATATCAATGTGCGGACATCACTTTTGTTCTTCTTCTCGAAAAAAATAACCAATGATTGTAAATGTGACGTGCAACAGTTCTATGAATGTAAAGTTAATTAAGAGACTTATGTTTTAGACACCATATTGGCTGTTTTTGCTCTATTTCGCCAACAAAAATAATCCCAAGCACAGCCACAGCACTGTTTTGTGTCTCTGAGGAACATGACGGTGTTTCGTTCCTGAATTAATCAACCGTTTAAATGACTCGATTCAATGACTTACTTATTAACAGTGATTTGATGTCACCTAGTGGTGGCTTTAATTCCACATTTCGACTTTTTCACATTTTAAATCATTTCAAATATCAGAATTCAACGTTTTATGTTTAATATATAAAAACATTATTTGTGCAATTGTAATTGCATGTTAAATGCATTCATGTCTTGCGTTAAACAGTGTGTACATACATCTAAACACCTCGTCAGATGTAGCTTCTGTGATGATTTAATTCGCTTGGTAACAGCCCAAATGTCTTATTATTCGTCTTCACTGATTAAATGTAAGAATTTGACTCAAAAGATAACACTTTCAGATAAAAATGGCTTTATAAAGGTAAAAATGCCCATAAAATATAAACAAAACAAAAAAGTACTAACTTATTGGAAAAGATGAATTTCTATCAGTGTGAATAATAATAAAAAGATTAAATAACTAAAATATAATAATAATAATAATAATCATGTTTAATCATTTTAGACACTTGATTTCACTGAAGGCTACCAGGATAATTATTACTTGAGTTTATTAAATTCATGAACATACACTTTATCTTATGTATTTCCAGTTTGTAGCGTGGATCATTCATTGGAACATTTAATCTGATTCTTATGTTTAAGAATATGTTATCTTGAAAAATTATTTATGCTAATACCGCCCACTAACTTGTTTTAAACCTAAATTATTATCCAATTTATGATCCTTAAAACATTTTAAAATGCACACATGTAAGTCAGGAAAATACATTTTCTCGGGGAGTATGCCCCAAACCCCCAATCTCCATATTAGGACCTCTGTATTTATCAAATCCTGCGTACGGCCCTGTCTGCAGTGAATGGGTGCCGTCAGAATGAGAGTCTGATAAAAACATCACAGCACTCCAGTCCATCAGTTAACATCTGGAGAAGACACAACCTAAACAAATCCAGACGTTTTTAACTCAAATACCATAGTCCATAATCCATAATTACTCTTCCTCTGTGAAAAGTGTCCTGGTCTGAATCAGGAGAGAAATCTGCACTGATCCCAAAACAGCTCTAAACTAATATGTGGCTGGGTTTTGATGTGAGAGTACAACAGGAGATGGACTTTATCACTGGAGGAAGCATTATTATAAATTATGGAGTCATATTTTAGTCTGAAGCAATGGCTTAATTGATATAATTGATGGACTGGGGTGGTGTGGATTACATGTGGATTATTGGGATGTTTTTATCAGCTCTCATTCTGACGGCACCCATTCACTGCAGAGCATCCATTGGTGTGCAAATAATGGAATACATTTTTGTATTTTTTTTTGGCTGAACTATTTCTTTAACTGTCTTTGTTCAATGTTTGTAGTGACTACTTCAGTGCCTAGTTCCCAACTAGTTTTGCTTCTCAGCATGACATCACATGGAAACCATACCCTGCACAAGAATTGACCGTTGCACGAATGCCATTCAAATCCAGTGGTTGTTATTATTATTAAAGACTGTAAGAAGTCCTTTCTCTCTGGCTCTCCGTCCAGGTGAGTCTGATGTTGAACGGTTTGCCGGTGATCTCGGCCTTCGCCGGCGATCAGGACGTGACGCGTGAGGCAGCGACTAACGCCGGTCTGGTTACGATGGAGAGAGGAGACAAGGCCTACCTCAAACTGGAGAGAGGAAACCTGATGGGCGGCTGGAAATACTCCAGCTTCTCCGGCTTCCTCGTCTTCCCCTCGTAGAGAGAAGTTCACGCAGAATATAGAGACATTCATTCAGCAGAAGGCCGTGTTCATAAGTGTTTCTGCTGGGCATCTTTTCTATATGCATGAACCTGCGTGTTGAGGTCAGGGATGCACGTTATTGCACTTTCCACTAACAAAATACAAAATTGGGTATAAATGTGTTTCTTTTTTAACAAATAATCACTAAACCTTCAGATTGTGGTGATCATCAACCTCGAGATGTCAAACTAAATATTATATCATATCTTCTCTTATCTTTTCATTTCGAAATGCAAATTTTGCAAACCTGCATTTGGGATGTTTTTGCTGACAATAAATAAAGATTAAAACTGAAAGTTTCACAACTTAAAAACACACTAAGTAGGGGAAACAATGACATACTGCAAAACATTGAAATGCATGCATGCACAAGAAATCCAGATAAATACTACTTTGTTCAGTGATTAAGCGTTTTGCATATATTGTTGCTAACAAAGCATATTGGTCAGATTATGTGATTTTAATAGTTTGATACGGGTGTTAAAGTCATGACGTCTGAGGTTGAATTGGACATAATTGATGCTTAATACAAATTATTCCAACTGTACAATAAAATTATAATGTTTTGAAGCATGAATGATTCTAAATTGGATCCTCGTTTGTTTTTAAACAACAGATAAAGTGATATAGATTAATAATATCAGCCATTACGTCATAATTAGTCATTATAAAAAACATTTCTGAATTGATATTCTGGTGAATCCTTACATGGTGTAAGGTGAGACACTACATGAAAAAATATAATTGTTTTATGTATTTGTCAATTTTGAGACTTTTGCATTTCAAGGTAGTGGAAAAAAACATCCAAACTATAGTTGTTCATTCTATTACACTTTATCTATTTGTGTCTGTGGATTTAAATCACAGTACATATCTTTAAAGGACATTTCTTTCAAGATGAGTTTTTAACTCCGCTTCTATGGACACCAAACATATCAGTTTTATTCCTCTCTATATTCTGAAGGTGTTTACTGAGGGGTATCTTCATATATCATTCACATGAGTTGTATTATTACACTTCATCTATTTGCATCTGTAGATTTCAATTATAATACATGTTTTGTAGGCTGTTTTATCTAAACGAGTTTGTTTCTCCACTTCAGCAGCACTTAAATGCATTCAAATGTACAGTTCTATTCTTAGATAAATTCTCAAGGTTCACACTGATGGGTTTGGTCTTATATCATATGTGCACAAAAGCAGTCTTGTGTCAACAATAGCAATAGCCAACAATACATTGTATGGGTCAAAATTATACATTTTTCTTTT
>CM049819.1:1250466-1275466 GCA_027422435.1 Schizopygopsis pylzovi
AGAGAGATAAGGAGTCACAGTGCCAGCCTGTTTTTATAGTCCTTTTCCCTCAAGGCCCTATTTCTTCCCTCCCCTACAGGAGAGATACCAAGTTGTTTATCTATTAATGGTTATACAGAAAAGGCAGGCACATGCCCCCTTGACCCCCTGACCATCTGCGTTTCCTTACCTCTCTCACTTCCCAATCATAGTAAATCATCACACAAAGAATGCTTTTCTAACTATGAGTGAGAAAACATATAATGCATACATCTGAAATCTAAGTTTCACTGTTTGATTTATACCCATAAGGAAAAATTCCATAACAATTCCTCTCTTTTTATCATTCTCTGATAACTGATTAATCAAACATTGTAATAATAATAGTAAAAATAATAATAAACACAAGTTCAAGCCATTAAATCACACTTATACTCTTCATCTCTGATTTTCACATAAATGATCACTCTTCTTGAACCTGTGAAGTAAGCTTTTGAAAATTTGAAAAATGCTTAGGCTGTTTTTTGTTTGGACACACCCTAAATGTTTTAGCAAGCAAAGTAAAGACTTTATTCTATAGCCGGGCTGAATGGACAGGCACTGCTGTTGCACCCTCGGCCTAAACCGAACCCTCAGTCACCATAGTATAAACAAGAAATAGTATAGTTCATAGTAGGAAATAAACATATCAATTTATCACTGTTGAGTTACTTCTGTAATATAAAATGTAAATATTAAAAGTATGTAAAAAATCCCTCAGTTTCACCCCCTCTCCTTGTACGTCCTCTTGTACACGGATAACTGCTGCTTTTAACCTTCTTTACATTTCAATCCTTCTCAGGAAGAAAAATAGAAACATCATAACTCAATTAACACATTTCACTGTAACTTCCGCTACTTGTGTCATCATATTGTTGGTCTGATCTCCTGTTGGTAACACCTTCAGACCTGTTATGAAGTATAGTATTACCAAGCAAATTGTTACTGACAACAAAGTCATTATGCATGTGGTCTTAAAACAGGCCACACATTCCTGGCACTCTGAATGGGTGCCACGGCCTTGGACGCTCCATTCTCTCAGTTACTCTGAATCAAAAGTGCTGTTATGACCAGAGAATGTGAGAAAGTACTGTTTTCGAAGCACTAAGAGTCTTATCTGTTCTGTTGATTACGATGTCCACCCATATGCCGGTTGCGCAATCAAAGTTGCCTCCTCCCTTCAGTCCCCTCCTTGCTGCTGATATCTGGTTCCGCCTAAACACACAGCTGCAATGCAAGGGCTTTTCAACCTGGATCTTAGCATTTATTGACACTCGCGTTGAACCTCCTCCAGCGATTGCTCCGCCTCCGCAATGGGCGGGACCCTCCTGCAATGGTTTACGTGAACCCACGTAGCCCTCTCTGCGACCTTCACCGCCGTGTGCGTCACCAGAAGCACCTGGAAAGGCCCAAGCCACCTTTTCGATTTCCAGCTCTTTCTCCTGTGATCACGAATCACCACGAAATCACCAGGTCTGACCTCGTGCAGGAATCTCTCAGCAACCTTACCCTGGGCAGCTTTTACCTGCACAGAAATATTTGATAACAGACAAGACATTTCTTTGCAGTAATTCAACATGTCATTCTCACACACATCCGTTGATGGCAGCCTTTGTTTACCCCCTTCTATGCCCATGAATGGTGGCCTACCAAACAAAATTTCAAATGGGCTCAGGTTTGTTTTCACTCTTTTTCTCATTCTCATGTACATCAGTACAATTGGGAGGGCTTTAAGCCAAGTCAGACCCGTCTCTTCACAGCATTTTGCTAATTTGTTCTTAATTGTCTGGTTCTGTCTCTCTACTGCCCCTCCTGATGAGGGCGCGTAGCTGCAGTGTGTTCTCATGTCAATTCCCAAGAACTGACCCACCTGCTTTATTGCATCATTGACAAAGTGTCTGCCATTGTCAGAACTGATTTTTCTTGGAATTCCCCATCTCAGAACAATCTCGGTTAACAGGGCCTTTGCCACTGCTGCCGAATCTTGTTTCGAGGTTGGGAAGGCCTCAACCCATTTTGACCACATGTCAACCATCACCAGACAGTGTTTCTGTTTCCCACAAGGGGTTAATTCGATGAAATCCATCATTAGATATTCAAATGGGCCTGCCGGTGCTGGTTGAGATGCCAAGGGTGTTTTTATTCCCCTAGCCACATTGTGTGTGTTACAAGTGACAAATCTTTTGCAAAAATTCAGCAAACACTGTAAACCCCCTGGTAAACCATAATTCCTTCATCTGCATTATCATACTCCCCTTTGACACATGATCCAACCCATGTGTCAACTTAGCATAATGCTGAAAGAAGTGTTTGGGCAAACAAGGAATGTCATCAACACTCATCCATACACCCCCCTTGAGGCTGCAGCCAGACGACCTCCATTGTTGTTTTTCTGCTCCTGTGGAAAAAGTCTGCATACTTTGTAAACAAGGGGAAATATCAGGGTTAGTCACAGATACCAAAGCACAAGTCGTTTCTTTTGTCTCCTGTGCTGCCGCGGCCTTCGCTGCCACGTCTGCTCTGGCGTTTCCTGTGGAGATAAAACTTTTATCGTTAGTGTGCGCTGCGCATTTACAGATCGCGACCTTGTCTGGTAAAAGAATGGCCTCCAAAAGCTTAGACACAAGCGATGCGTTTAATATCGGATGTCCATCCGACTTCAAAAAATTTCTGTGCTTCCAAAGTGCGCCAAAGTCGTGAGTGACCCCAAAAGCATAACGCGAGTCTGTGTAAATTGTCACACATTTGTCTGCCATAAGTTTACACCCTCTGTCAGAGCAACCAATTCAGCTCCCTGAGCCGAATAATTTGATGGCAATTTGCCAGACTTTACGACTTCAAATTCAGTGGTCACCGCGAAACCAACCTTATTCAAGCCTGTTTGTGGATCTTTGGACGCCGACCCATCCACAAAGAGGACATTGTCACAGTTCTCTAAAGGTGTGTCCAACAGGTCTGGACGTGGTGTACACACCTGTTCCAACACTGATAGACAACAATGGTGTTCCTCCCCATCCTCCTCTGTAGGGAGAAGTGTGGCAGGATTCAAAGTTGTGCATCTTTTCACCGTTACATTTGACATGTCAAGCAAAATCGTGTGATACCTCAGCCATCGGGCTGTTGATAAATGTGATGTTCTCTGCTCTTGCAAAATCATGGAGGCTGCGTGTGGGACCATCAGAGTCAAATCAGAATACCCCACAAATTCCCTTGAAGCCAGCACAGCCAGCTCCGCAGCTGCCACAGCTCTCAGGCAGTGTGGCAAGCCTGCTGCCACTGCATCAAGCTTTGTTGAAAAATATGCGACTGGTCGTAATCTGTCCCCATGGGTTTGCAAGCGCACTGAACTCATAAATCCATGTTTTTTCGTCTACCATCTGTGTAAAAGGCCTTTCAATCTTGTCACATGACCTCAGCCCTTTCCCTGTTGTCAGGGCTCTCAAGGGCTTTTCAAGAAATGCATAATTTGGAATAAAACGTTCGACAATATGCACACATTCCCAAGAATGATAACAATTGTTTCTTTGTTACTGGTCTTGGGACATCTCTGATAGCTTTTATTCATTTCTCAGAGATAGCTTTACTGTTTGGTGTTATAGTGTGACCCAAAAAAAATTATTTCCTGCTTCACAAACTGCAGCTTTGTTAGACTGACCTTGTGACCCTCTCTCGCCAGGTGGTTCAAGAGAGTTACAGTGTCAGCCACGCACGTAACCTCATCTTGTGCATAAATCAATAAATCAATCTACATACTTCAATGTCTTTCTCCCCTCTTCCCTTTTCAGCCCTTCTGTGGCTCTCATGCATTTTCTCACAAACAGGCCTAAAGCGGCCCCTTTCTGCTCGGTGGCCTTGGTTAGTGATAAGTGAGGCGCAGACTTCCTCTGTTATCAAATACAGCTGCATTTGTTTTTCTGACAGGCAAGCTGAAAGCACACACACATTTTCATTCCAGAAAATCTTATTAAACCTTATTTTCTCATTTTCTGCCCCGTTAAACCACTCTTCCTCATATTGTGATTCACGCTCAATAAATGCAATCTGTCAGGCAACATACTTTCTGTGTTAGCTGATACTGTTCAATCTTTGCCAATTTCAAAATCATTTGTGCCCAATCAGAATCACTTATCTGCCACTCGTAAGCCCACTGTGGCTCAAATTTTGCACAACTCATCTGCTGTTCCTCTTCAATAACGATTCCAAACGGACCAGCAGTGAGTTTCAGATTTAATTTACACATTAAATCCCTGGCCATTAATGGAACCGGACAGGTTTCAGAGCACAAAAACGCATTTTTCAATGCCCTGCCCCCCTCCGCCTCACATTTCAACGGCACAGTATAATTTTCTGAAATGATATGCCCTGACGCGGACGTGCTTTCAAACACTAAATCCGTCATTCCTGGTTCACATGGCAAGTCACATGGTCTTATGGTGGATCGAGCTTCCCTCGAATCAACCACAAAGTCTATCATTGTCCCGTCAACTAACATGGGATATCTCGGTAGCCTTAAAAACCCTAAACTTTTGTACATTCTCAGACATTCATCAGTAACAGCATTATTCAAAACTTCAGCAGTCACACATTAACGGTTTGCAAGCATTTCTTCATTGCAAATAGCCTTATTCAAACCTTCAACAGTCACATAAACGGTTTGCAAGCATTTCTTCATTGCAAATAGCCTTATTCAAACCTTCAACAATCACACATAAAGGGTTTGCAAGCATTTCTTCATTGCAGATAGCCTTATTCAAAACTTCAACAATCACACATAAAGGGTTTGCAAGCATTTCTTCATCGCAGATAGCCTTATTCAAAACTTCAACAATCACACATAAAGGGTTTGCAAGCATTTCTTCATTGCAAAGAGCAGTATTTAAATCAGTGTATGTGAGCGTGTGTGTCAATAAATTTTTACTTCCCTTTTTCGTAGCTGGCTGAATGCCTGTCACCCGCCCTCTCCTCTCCTGTTCTCCGTTCCTCTCGTTTCAATCCGCCTTACGCGCCTCTGGACAATCCTGTGCCCAGTGTCCATCGTTCTTGCACAACCTGCACTTCGTGCAGCTAGAAAAGTCATGTTCATTACTTGCACACACAGTCCACATTTCTTGCGCTGCCTCTCGCGCTGCTTTAATCTGTACAACAGCCAGCTGCATCTCTCTCTCCCCCTCTCATTCAGCGCCCCGCGCTGCTCGTGCTTGTTCATTCAGCGTCTCGCTGCGGTTGTCTTGGCGGAGAACAGTGAGGTCGGGGTCGAATTTCAGTGCACTCCACTGAGCCATTGGGTAGATGTGTGTTTTGTATTCTTACTCTGGCGGTGCCGAACTCACCGCATTTTCATGTGGGAAACACAAACATACTGTGAGTTAATCGGTTCTGGTGGTGCAGACACACATACAGATAGACTTTCACACTTTTCATTTTTCCTTCCTGCCTAACTCTTTCTGCACTTGCTTTCTTTCTCTTTTATCTACTTCCTTGAGCCAACAATCTACTTCCTTGAGCCAACAATCTACTGTTTGTTCACATTTTTTACATACATGTTTAACACATTTGCAACAACAACCTGGTTGTTTGTCGCTACTTTGTTCAACTGAGTCCCTCACCACTTTCAGTCTTGTGAGGCTCAATGTTCCCTCTTCGGGAAAATCATGATCCTTGATTAATTTTTCAATATCTTGCATACATTTCTGACCGTAATATTTTTTCATTTGGTAGTACACCGGTGTATCATATTTCACAAGCTTGCTCTGAGACATCCCCATACTGGCTGTTTTCTGCTCTCTGTGGATTTACTCACGCGCGCTTCTTTAATCTGCTAGACGTCTCCAGCAGATCCGATTTTCTCTTATCCCGCAATCGGATCGGGATGCACTATCAGTGCCCTCTTAATTGTGATTTACCAAAATCTTTCGATTTTTTTTCTAACCCCAATTAACCTCGGTACCTGTTTGAAACCTATCTTGATCTGTACAGATCTCAAATTAATCTCAGGTTACCTATCTGAACGTTCGTGCCCAGAGTCCTCGGTACCTGTTTGAAACCCTCTTGATCCGTACAGATCTCAAGTTAATCTCAGGTTACCTAATCTGAACGTTCGTGCCCAGATTACTCTACCACAGAAACTGTTTTCAGCCAATATGGTTCAATTTCACCCTTTCCCCCCTAATTAAATTGAATTTAATTGTTTCTTACCAGAGATGTCGTTTTGTGCCACCTGGGTTCTTTTTTTGATTCCAGTGGTCGATCCCTCCGGTCCCAACAGCGGAACGGTCCCTCGTCTCTGAATCTTTTTGCGAGGTAGGGTTGGAACTTTCAGCTCCAAGGTGATCAGCCTCCGTCCGCTGTCAGGTCCAGAAGTCACGTCCAAGGAATCCCACTGTCTGACACCAAATTGTTGTGGCAATTTCTTTCTAACAAACATCATCACTGAGTAAGAGACAACTCTGAGTCCAAATTGTAGTAATAAAGTATTTATTCCCTTGCAAGAGAAGATCCCTCGTCACTAACACATGAGCGAGTCAGTGAGGAACAGAGAGAGATAAGGAGTCACAGTGCCAGCCTGTTTTTATAGTCCTTTTCCCTCAAGGCCCTATTTCTTCCCTCCCCTACAGGAGAGATACCAAGTAGTTTATCTATTAATGGTTATACAGAAAAGGCAGGCACATGCCCCCTTGGCCCCCTGACCATCTGCGTTTCCTTACCTCTATCACTTCCCAATCATAGTAAATCATCACACAAAGAATGCTTTTCTAACTATGAGTGAGAAAACATATAATGCATACATCTGAAATCTAAGTTTCACTGTTTGATTTATACCCATAAGGAAAAATTCAATAACAGTCTATTGAAACTTTTTTCTCTTACATTTACATTTAGTCATTTAGCAGACGCTTTTATCCAAAGCGACTTACAATTGGGGAGTACATAATTAATTAATCTTGAAGAGGCAAACATACAGAGGAAGTAGCAATAACACCAAGTCTCGGGCATTGTTCAAATAAGTACAAGCTAGCAAAGGAATGAGAGAAAGATGAAGATTTTGAAAAAAAGTTGTTGTTTTTTTTGTTTGTTTTTTTAAGGAGTCAAGTAGAGTTGAAAGAGATGAGTTTTCAGTTGTTGCTTGAAATTTGACAGGGATCCAGCGCTCCGGATGGGGGTGGGAAGATCATTCCACCGGCCAGGAACGGTGAAAGAGAATGTTCTGGAGAGTGATTTTGAGCCTCTCTGTGATGGTACACGAGGCGTCGCTCACTAGCAGATCTCAGACTTCTGGAGGGGATATAAATTCGTAATAGTGAGTGGAAGTAGGTGGGTGCTGAGCCTGTGGTTGTTCTATATGCAAGAATCAGTGTCTTGAACTGGATGCGAGCTGCAACTGGTAGCCAGTGCAAGGACACAGAGAGAGGTGTAACATGGGCTCTTTTGGGCTCGTTGAAGACCAGTCGTGCCTCTGCATTCTGAATCATTTGTAGAGGTTTTATTGTGTTTGATGGAAGTCCAGCTAGAAGAGCATTGCAGTAGTCCAGTCTAGAAATGACAAGGGCCTGGACAAGAAGTTGTGCAGCATGCTCTGTCAGAAAGGGCCTGACTTTCTGATGTTGTGCAATGCAAACCTGCAAGATCGAGCAATCTTTGCAATGTGCTCTTTGAAGGTCAGCTGGCCATCGAAGATTACACCAAGATTTCTGACCGAAGCTGATGGGGTAATTGTTGATGAACCTAACTGAATTGTGAAATCATGGTGTAGAGTTGGAGTTGCAGGGAAGACAAGAAGCTCAGTCTTTGCCAGGTTGAGCTGTAGATGGTGTTCTTTCATCCATGCAGATATGAGCCTGAGATCCGTGCAGCTACCGTTGGATCATCTGGTCGAAATGAGAGATAGAGCTGTGTGTCATCAGCATAGAAATGGTAGGAGAAGCCATGTGCCTGTATGATGGGAGCCAGTGATGTAGTGTATGTGGAGAAGAGGAGGGGTCCAAGAACCGATCCCTGGGGAACCCCAGTGACCAATTTATGTGCTTTGGATACCTCCCCTCCCCAGGCCACCCTGAAAGACTGACCAGTGAGATAGGATTCAAACCAGTGAAGTGGAATCCCAGTGATATCCAGTGATGAGAGGGTGGACAGGAGGATCTGATGATTGACAGTGTCAAAAGCGGCAGACAGATCCAGCAGAATGAGGACTGATGATTTGGAATCGGCTTTTGCAATTCACAGGGCTTCAGTGACCGAGAGTAGCGCAGTCTCAGTTGAATGGCCACTCCTGAAACCTGACTGTTAGCGTCCAGTTTGTTGTTCTGTGAAAGAAACAATGAGACCTGGTCGAAGACAACTCGTTTGAGTGTTTTGGCAATGAATGGAAGGAGAGAGACAGGTCTGTAGTTTTCTAAAAGAGAAGTGTTTAATGTAGGTTTTTTGAGCAGTGGGGTTACCCGAGCCTGCTTGAATGCAGTGGGGAAGATTCCTGTGAGGAGAGATGTGTTGATGATGTGTGTGAGTGCTGGTAAGAATGTGGGAGAGATAGCTTGGAGAAGGTGTGAGGGGATAGGGTCTAGAGGACATGTTGTAGGATGGCTGGAGAGGAGAAGTTTGGATACTTCCGCCTCAGTGAGGGGACAGAAGGAGAAGATGGGAGTTTGAGCAGTGGATCTAGTTGGTTGGGGGTCCTGTATGAGTGGAGGTGAAAACTGACTACTGATTGTTTTAGTTTTGTTTGTAAAAAAAAGTTGCAAAGTCATCAGCTGTTATAGACGTGGTGGGAGGTGGTGAAGGGGGACAGAGGAGAGAATTAAATGTTCTGAAGAGATTACGCATATCTGGAGCATTGTTGATCTTGTTATGGAAATGTGACGATTTGGCAGTGTGGACTTCAGCGGAGAAAGATGAAAGAAACGATTGATACATACTTAGGTCCGACGGCTCGTTTGATTTTTGCCATTTTCTCTCTGCCGCTCGGAGTCTGGTCCGATGTTCACGAAGAACATCAGATAACCAGGGGTTAGAAGGGGCAGTTCGTGCTGGCCTGGAGGAGAGAGGACAAATGTCATCTAGACAAGTGGTTAAAGTAGAGCATAAAGTATCAGTAGCAGCATTCACATCCAGAGATGAGAAATTGGTAGGTGAGGGAAGAGAGGAGGATACTACAGAGGAAAGACGTGAGGGAGAAAGGGAGCGTAGGTTTCGTCTAAAAGTAACCGGTAAGGGGGTTGGTGGCACCCGGGTAGCAAAGTGTAATGTGAATTTAATGAAGAAATGGTCAGAGATATGTAGTGGTTGTACCAGAATGTTATCTGCAGTACAATCGCGTGTGTAAATTAAATCAAGTTGGTTGCCTGATTTGTGAGTGCTAGTAGTGGTAAGGCGTTTGAGATCAAATGAAGCTAGGAGCGAATGAAAGTCTGTAGCATAAGGCTTTTCTAGATGAATGTTGAAATCGCCAAAAACTAAGAGTGGAGTTCCATCCTCCATGAAAGAGGACAGCAACCCATCCAGCTCCTCTAGGAAGGGGGTTAGAATTTGGCCAGGGGGACGGTAGATTACCACAATCTGGAGTTTTATAGGAGCCATGACAGTAATCGCATGAGATTCAAATGAGTTGTAATTGCATAGGGGCGAGTGGGTTGAGTAATTCCAATTATTTGAAATGAGCAGACCAGTGCCCCCACCCCGGCCAACCTGACGTGGGGTGTGAGAGAAAGAGAAATTGTTAGAGAGGGCAGCTGGAGTTGCTGAGTCTTCTGGACGAATCCAGGTCTCAGTCAAGCCCAAGATGCTGAGAGTGGATTGTAAAGAAAAAGCGGAAATGAAGTCTGCTTTGTTGACAGCTGACTGACAATTCAAGAGAGCCATAGAGAAAGAAAGAGGTGTAGTAGAAGATGTAGAGATGGGGTGCAGGTTAGCAGGATTACTTTGCCGTTTGCGTGTGATGTTAGAGCGTGGTCGAGAGACAACCGTAATGGTTTTGAAACACATGATAGAAGATAGGAAAGGAGAGTGTGTGAGGGAAGGGGGGGAAAAAATTATACCTAAATAGGTTGCCGGTGTCGTTGCTCGGGTGAAGTCGCGCAGGAAAAAGTCGCTTGTCTTTAGACTCGTCTGTCTTCACACGAGGATGCTGAACGCTTTCCGCAGACGCTTCCGCGTCAGCGCTGGGACATCAAATAAATACACAGTCTAATTAAGAGAATAGAGTGAAAACAGCTGTGAACGGCTTCT
Organism: Schizopygopsis pylzovi; assembly: GCA_027422435.1. Taxonomy (NCBI): domain Eukaryota; kingdom Metazoa; phylum Chordata; class Actinopteri; order Cypriniformes; family Cyprinidae; genus Schizopygopsis; species Schizopygopsis pylzovi. Next base: position 1,260,703 of record CM049819.1, read on the forward strand.
GATTAGCCCAGCCAATAAGCCTAACAGAGTGCTAATAGTGCTAATAGCTCAAGACGAAACTAACACCTTGCCCAAGGAGCAATGGAGGCGCAAATAATTATAATTACCAGTAAGTGCAATCAAAACAATAAACCAACGAAAATGCAGACTACAAATAGGTAGGAAACAAAATATTCCTTCCTAGCAGCAAGTAAATAATTTAAACAACAGATCTATGAACAAGTATTAAAGACACTCACAAGCTGACGTCCGTTTCTTCTGGTGACTAATCGGCTTCTCCCCTTCTATCTTACTCCTATCACCTCATTAACCAGTGGCTGAAGCAGCCTATAGTGAGAATTATTCCTGAATAATTAACAAGCCTGTGATTAACATACCAGTCAAAAGTGTTAGAACAGTATGATTTATAATGTTTTTTAATTCTCTTCTGCTCAACAAGTCCGCATTTATTTCATCCAAAATACAGCAAAAGCAGTAATATTGTGAATTTGTTTTACTGTTTAAAATAACTGATTTCTATTTGAATATATTTTTAAGTTTAATATATTCCTGTGATTCAAAGCTGAATTTTTAGCTCAATTTGTTTTATTATTATTATTATTAGGGTTGAAATCAGTCGAGTATAATTTTTTTCAGGTTTCTTTGATGAATAGAAAGTTCAGAAGAACAGCATTTATATGAAATATACATTTTTGTAACATTATACATGTCTTTATCATCACTTTTGATCCATTTAAATCTTCCTAAATAATAGTGTAAATTTCTATAATACCCCCCCTGTCACGTTCGGCATCAGAGGTGAACTGGACGGAACCAGCGGAGGCATCGGTGAGCTGGCAGGGACCAGCGGAGGCATCGGTGAGCTGGACGGAACCAGCCGAGGCATCGGTGAGCTGGACGGAACCAGCCGAGGCATCGGTGAGCTGGACGGAACCAGTGGAGGCATTGGTGAGCTGGCAGGGACCAGCGGAGGCATTGGTGAGCTGGCAGGGACCAGCGGAGGCATCGGTGAGCTGGACGGAACCAGCTGAGGCAACGGTGAGCTGGATGGGATCAGCGGAGGCATCTTCCTCGTTGCGGGCGGCGGCACTCTCTTCGCCGCCGGCGGGAGCAGGCTGATGATTCCGGCCCTCCCTCGCGGGGAACCAAAATCAGCCGCCGCCTCATCTTGGGTTTTTTGGGTGGATTATTCTATCACGTTGGCCATCAGAGGTTGCACGGAAGAGCCAGGAAACACGGGACGAGGAGACACGGAAATTCTTTTGAACACTTTACTTAGAAACACTGAGATAACATAGACAGGTACACACACTCAGGATGTTCAGACATTAACAATAATCCACAGGAAACATGGGGCAGAACAGACTAAATGAAGGGAGACATAACTGGAAACACCTGGGACGAAATCAAGACACAAACAGAGACTAATTAACTAATGATGACAGGAAACTAGGACAGGAAAACCAAATATGGGCAGGGAAACAAAAGGCAGAGGGAGACAGACTGTGACACCCCCAAAAATGTTTTTGTTTTTAAATAAATAAAATAAATAATTATACTGGCTTAAAAAACTTATCTCAGATAAATTATCATCTTTTGATCTTTGTATTAAATAAAAGTTTTAAATAAAATCAGCGTATTAGAATGATATCTGAACGATAATGTGACACTGAAGACTGGAGTAATGATGCTGAAAATACAGCTTTGATCACAGAAATACATTAAATTATACTATATATTCAAATACAGCAGTTATTTTAAGTAGTAAACATATTTCACAATATTACTGATTATGCTGCATTTTGGCTCAAATAAATGCAGGCTTGGTCAGCAGAAGAGAATTCTTTAAAAACATAAAACATATTATTGTTCAAAAACTTTTGACTGGTAATGTACACTTTATTTTTTCTCATTTTTGTCTAATCTAAACTATACAGGGAACCCTATTGTTAAAGTTAAAGTAACAATTGATTTGTGTACAAGTTCATATTAGACCTTTTTTATAATAACGTTATATATATTTATTTGTATTAATTATAATAAAAAAGATCAATTATGAGTTAATATTTAAATGTAATTTTTGCTACATTTTTCGTTTATGGACACTGGGTGGATTTTCTGTTAATATGTGACAATGTTGTCTAGCGGTTGTCTTTATGCAGTTGAAACACTCGTTAAGTGATTACATGAGACACCATACATTCAGTAAGTTGTAGTGTATCATTCAACATGGATCAGATGTTTATTCAATGTTTACTTCATGCTGATAAGACTTCACTCCTACTTCACTTGAACTTAAAAAGCGGGACCGGACACGATCCGTCACGCCAGCCACTAAACAGCCCCAAAACTGTTTTTATCGCTTGGAATTCTTAATAAAACTAACACAATTCGATTTTGTAGCTGAGCCAAACCAGACAGTTATTGATGTGCACAGCACAGACTCAATGACGGCTGAGTAGAACTGTTTCAGCAGCTCCTGTGGCGGGTTAATCTTCCTGAGCTGGTGAAGAAAGTACAGCCTTCGTTGGGCTTTTTTTTTTTACAATGGAGGTGATGTGAGTGTCCCCCTTCAGGTCCTGAGAGATGATGGATCCCAGGAACTTAAAGTCTCCACTGCAGGCACAGTGCTGTCTATGATGGTGAATGCGTAGAGTGCAGGGGGATTTATCCTGAAGTCTATTATCATCTCCACTGTTTTTAGCGTGTTGAGCTCCAGGTTGTTTAGACTGCACCAGACAGCCAGCTCCTTAACCTCCAGTCTGTAGGCAGACTTGTAACCGTCCTGGATGAGGCTGATGAGTGTGGCATCGTCTGTAAACTTTAGGAGCTTGACAGAGGGGTCTTTAGATATACAGTCGTGGTGTAGAGAGAGAAGAGTAGTGGGGAGAGAACACATCCCTGAGGGGCACCAGTGATGGTGGAGCGGGTGTTTGACATGAATTTCTCCAGTATAGCTGCTGCCTATCTGTCAGAAAGCTGGTGATCCACTGACATATAGAGCTAGGGACAGAGAGCTGGGTTAGTTTCGTCTGGAGGGGTGTAGGGATGATGGTGTTAAAGGCCGAACTAAAGTCCACAAACAGGATCCTCATACAAGTCCCTGATTTGTCTAGGTGTTTCAGGATGTAATGCAGTCCAATGTTGACTGCATCATCCACAGACCTGTTTACTCGGTAAGCAAACTGCAGGGGGTCCAGTAAGAGTCCTGTGATGTCCTTCAGATAAGCCAGAACCAGTTTTTGAAATGACTTCATGACGACAGACGTTAGAGCCACAGGTCTGTAATAATTAAGTCCTGTTATCTTAGGTTTCTTTTAAACAGGGATGATGATGGTGTATTTGAAGCATGAGCTCCAGTGATCCGTGAAGATCTGTGTGAAGATGGGGGCTAGCTGGTCAGCACAGGTTTTCCAGCAGGCTAGTGCCACACTGTCTGGGCCTGGTGCCTTCCTTCTCTTGATTTTCCTGAAGACCTGGCGCACATCTTCTTCACTGGTCTGAAGTACAGGAGTGAGGGAGAGGGGGGTTGCTGGAGGTGTTAATGGTTGTGTAGAGAGATGGTCTGGATGGGTGTGGGGTGTAGATTTAAAATCTACATTAAATCTCATTCAGGTCTTCAGCAAGTTGTCGATTCACCTCAGTGCGGGGGGGGTGGTGTCCTGTACTTGTTGATGGCTTTCAGGCCTTTCCACACTGAAGAGGAGTCACTGGAAGTGAAATGTTCTTCCAGCTTTTTAGGGTACGTCCTTTTTTGGTCATTTTATAAGTGCAATATAAAGGTAAAAATGTGGAGATAAGTTTAGAAGTCAGAATGCCAGTCTGACAAGACGCAACGCGTTATGACAATGACATCTACATCTGTGATGTTTAAACTGTATGACTGATCGTTACAAAAGCATGCATCAAATACACTGAACACACAAGCTCAAATGTGTGTGACATGCTAGAACAACCTCACTAGTTCTTAAGAACAAACTCTTCTTTTGATTTTAATGGCAGCTGAACACACACACATTTGAGTGTCTTATCTTCCTTTTAATAGCGGTTGCCAAATCTACTAGAAGGAAAATACTTCCACCTACTGCACGTCATAGTCATTACAGCTGACATAAAATAAGGATCAGGCTGAGGAGAGCCGTTATGGACAGTAAAAAAATATAGTTTGATTTGCCCCGATCCCTATCCTTGAGATCAGCTCGGGACTTCCCTACTTTTAATAAATTATTAAGGAGGCTCAGTCTCCCTTGCATACTCTAACTGTAATCACTGGTCTGAGGTGAGTGGATCCACTTGCAGTAAGATTTAGTAAACAGAGGCAGAATCAAACAGGCAATGGTCAGCGGGCATTAACAGGAATATCAGAGGCAGAGCAGAGACGTAAACAATACCAGGCAGGGGTCGAGGTCACAAGCAAAGGTTCAGAGTTCCAAGGTCGGGCAGTCCGGGGTCAAACACAGGGTAACAGAATACAGGGAAAATGCTCAGAAATGTCAGCCGGGGCAAGAACAAGACTTCGCAACGTGTGTAGGGAAGTGTGCTGCTTATATGTGGGTGAGTGAATGAGGTGCAGGTGTGGCAAGACAATCAGGGTTGATTAGTGATAGCTGTGTGATTGGTGCAATGGTGGATGGGAATGTGTGTGTTGTAGTGCAGTGAATGATGGGAGATGTAGTCCATGGGTGATGTGCAGCTGTAGTGTGGTGAGAGGCAACCAGATTTGTGACACTAACACACTGTCAGTTAATTTCTTATGTGTGAAATATAAAGTAGACTATGTTCAATAAGGTCAATTTTCTCTCATTATATGTCAGCTCACAAAAGCGCTTCTCATTTCTCTTTCTTGTTGGTCTGCTGTCACAGGTCATCTTCTGTTTTAAAAAGCTGCAAAAGTGGCCCGTCCTAACGTGACAGCTTTCGCCTTCATGAGCAGCAGCGTGAACCCCGTCCTGTACGTGTTTGCCGGAAGCTCTCACATCCGTCAGGCTGGTCTGGGCTTCATGGCCAAACTCTTCGAAGGAACCAACTCGGAGTCGGCCTCCACCCGCAGCAGTCGCGGCTCTAATGCAGAGAGCTCTGTTTTCACCAAGCTGTCCGTCAAACTGAGTCGTAAAGGGGACGGGGCGAGAGACGAGACCCCTGGTGGTGAAGACGAGACCATGGCAGATGTGCAAAACAGAGATGAGATGAAGACCCTCACCACCCTGCATTAAAGTGCTCATATCTATTCTCCTGAGGTCCATTTATGTTAGCAAATGTTGTTGGACTCTCAGTATCCCAACTGAAATTATATTATATTCTGCTGCTGCTGTTTCAGAATAAAAAGTGTCTTATTTTCTCTCTCTAAATACTTGATTGTGATTGGCTGGAATGTGAACATTTTTTTTAAAGATTTTGTTTGTGAAAAGTCTAAATTAGTTTAATTTCATACTCCTTCAGTTTACTGTGTTTTTAGTTTGCTTGTTTAGAAAACATAAACACATTTGCATGTGTACACATCCTCGTTCGTTTGCTTACGTCCACACCACATTTAGACGTTCAGACTGGACTATATTTACATATCTGATGTGATACAATGAGTGTTATTGATCAAGTCGTATTCATTACATACACGTCTTATTTTTTTGTCTTAATAGTTTGACTCCTAAAATCATCAATGAACAAATATATATTTAAATATATCTTTTTAAAGTATGTCAGTGTATTTTTTCTTACTTTCATGGGAATCAAATTCTAAACATTTGCAATAATCAATGTAGATAATGAATAGTTATTTGTGCTTATTCATCAGCTCCCTTTTATTAAACCAACAACAACAACAACAACAACAACAGCAACAACAACAACAACAACAACAACAACAGCTGCAACAGAAACAACAACAACAGCTGCAACAGCAACAACAACAACAGCAACAACAACAACAACAACAACAACAAAGTTACACTAAGCCTGAAAATGTTTTTAAATAGGATTTTTATTTTTTGCTCTCTGTTGAAATGTAATGATAATTCAAAATAATCAAATACGATGAGATTGCTGGTTTTACAGGATTTTATTTGAGCTGCTGTTGTTGACATTTATGTTTTAAGTTTTACTTTTATGTTTTGCACAAGCATTGTAAATATTTTACATCCAACCTTCTCTGTTTAAAGAATAAACAATATTCAAATTAGCTAAAGCACATAATGCTGGTGCTCACTATAGTGATTATAGTCATTTATAATCTAAAGATATGATTTATCAATAATATAAGAGCTAAAGAAGAATTCACACCAGCAAACAGAGATCCTTGAAACACAAATAATGAACTTACATTACTGAATTATCTCATAATAAAATAGAAAGAAAACATTATAATAGTATATCTAATAATGAGTATATATGAGTGTAAATATGTTACGAGCTATTCTGGCCATCGAGACTCTTAATATGGAGCAAACCCACAGGAATCACACGGATACATCAACAGAAATTCACCCATCTGCAGAAAAACAGACCTTCAACAGAACAATTCATACAGTTTACAGTGCAGTCAATAACAGTTATTGTTTTGAACTATATGAACAAACATCTGAGCAAAATATTTCTGCTTTTAATCTTCAGGTGCAACTGTCTGCTGAGTTAGAAATTATTATATGTGAAATTATTGCTTTACAACGTGATTAATTGAGTTAAAGGAACACACAAGCATTGCATCTCTTACGTTAAAGGTCTGTTAATATCTGCTGCAGATGAAGTTGAGTTTGTGGTGTTCAGGACGGCTGATCCAGTGCTGATCTCCTCCAGACTGAACTGCTCCAGATCTCACTGCATCTTTACAGTCGTCCTCTGATGTGCCGTTCCCTGGAGCCCAGTTCTGATAGCACACGGTCTCTCCACTCACCCAGAACCAGATGCCCACAGTGCAGGAGTGACGTAAACCCAACCACACCTCCGCAGTAGACGCTAGTTTAACCACGTTCATCACACGACGCTGAATCTCTTCTGAATGAACCGAGACCAGATCCACATGATTCTGTCTGCAGTATCTCAGAGCTTCAGACCACGTCAGATTCTCTCTGATCACCATCAGTTTATCTGGAAACCAAACAAAGCACAAGCAGAAACTAAAGAGAGACTGATCAAAAACAACATGCAGAACAAACACTGGATGAATTTGTCATGTCAGACATGTAGCGTCAGCTTTAAGAGATCTGGAGGTGATGATGATGGATTGCAGGGCCGTGCACAGACCTCTTGAGCATGTGCTTGGCATGTGCTGAAATTGAAAAAGTGTGCCCCCCCCTCCATCTTTATGACTATTATTATCTTTATTCACTATTAATGGCCATAATAATTAGAATTTTTTTGTAACTACTCTGTTTGGTTTTATAAGTTAATTTGAGTTATTTAGTTAACATGTTTATGTAGCCAATGTCACTGAGAAAAGGGGAAGGTAATTAGCAATGAGTCAAGTATTTTTGCCAAACTATTTTTTAAATATAGTTTAAATAATTATGTCCAACGCAATTCCAGTCAAAATAGGAGATTATAAGATATATAGCCATACTGTCACTATAGCATATCCTACATGTATCAGCGTGCCTGGCAAAACCTGAAACTGTGGAGGACCAGAGATGTTGGTCTCATGAAGGTCTAAAATAAGCAAGCAATGAAAGAAAAGTATAAAATACTGTGAAAAGTACAGTTGCAGTAAAACGTTTTAATTGTCCCAGAGCTCTACCCTGCTAATAATATTTACACATACATATTATATTGGCCTACAGATTAATACATTCTGTATGATAAAATATATGCTAAAGATTTCACTGGTGGTTGTTGAGGGATTATTCATTCAGCGATCTGATTCTGTAATGTTATTTTTAGTTAATAAAACATTACATAAAACCATGTTTTACTACGTTTATACATGTGAAGACGAGCGGAGACTAGCCTATAGAATTACTAGATTAAGAAAGTAGCTAGGTATATAGCGAATACGTGTATTGACAGCGTAAACATGAACCATGTGCAACCATGATTAAATGTTAATAAGTTAAGTATATCAGCAATAATAAGTCAAACAAGATTTTTTTAGGAATACATTTTACCTAGGTGACGAGGATCACTGTCGCTTTGTGTGAAACTAAAACACAGTTATGGGTTTTTTGACCAGCGAATGTGTGCAAATGTGCATTTTGTCCGTCATTAAAACAGTGGTATCATATTATGTTTCCATCAACAGGTTACAAAGTTTGTTGTAGCTATAGGGGTGCTCAGTTTTTCCTAATGTAAAATCTAATTTTATAAAGAGATGAAATGCTACTGTATGGGCAGGCTATATAAGTGCATTGGCTATGACTAGATGGCTAATGCTAGCCCGCTCTCTCCGGTCCCACACGTCTCAGACCTCAAATACATAAAAAATGAGCCTTTATAGACAAGTGTTTTTTTTTTTCATAAAGAAAACGGTGTACTTATTCAAACAACAAGATCTTTATTTACCCTTGCAAGACTTTGTTCAGCTGCTGTGTAACTTCAGTTCATTCAGTCCAGATAGCGGGGGTGGAGTTATGAGATTTTACAGACAGTTTGAGCGGATCCAACAAGATTTAGTCACAAACTCTTTAATACCTCTCACTGGCTAAGTTTTTGTAAAACAGGCAGACAAACGTAAAGGGTGACCAATAGAATTGATTTATTGAAGAAGAATAAAACACACAAAAAAGGGCACTTCGGAGTGTAAGGGAAAAAGGTTATGTGCTCTAGGTTGAGCCCTACCTGTGCATGTGCCTGATGGATTGTGTGTGTTTTGTGAGGATCTACTCACCTTCATGACACACAAAAGGAAATTGGTTGTTGTTCTTGTTGCAAGATATATCGATCCATTGTCCCTGAGCATTCGGTTCAATAGCTGCACAGTTTTCATCACCTCCTCCAGCATTATTAGGTTCACCAGACTTCCAGTATCTGAATGAGGAGTTACTGTGATCTGACCACTGCCATGAGTCTCTGAACAGACCGATCCAGACATCTGATCCAGATAACCCTTTATCACTAATGAACCGCTGAACCTGTAGACTCTCATCCTGGTTCCTCACACTGACCAGATCAATGTGATTCTGTCTGCAGTAACTCTGAGCGTCTCTCCAGTTCATCGTCTGATTGACAAAGACGAGTCCTGTGTTCGCTTTATAAAAAAAGAGAGAGAAAATTAATAAATCAGTTTGTTCATTATTCGTATGCTGTTTAATGATTTAGATGTGAACAGGAGCAGCGGTGGAAACATCAGAAACATGTAATTCAAAGACTTGAGCTGCTTCTACAGCTGGTGATATATTGAATATTAATAGGAATATACGACTGTTTACTTGGATTGTAGAATAATTATACACAACACTTGTTTTCTGTAAAAAAAAATAATATATATATATATCTTACTGCATAGGGCTAACCGAGACTTGTCATAGCACTTGCATATTATTGCTCTTTTATTGATTTTGATTGCTTCTATTGTTATTGTCCTCAGCTGTAAGTCGCTTTGGACAAAAGTGTGCTAAATGACTATATATATATATATATATATATAAATAAAGACTAAATTTGGATTTACTTAAAAAAAAATAGTATCAACAGAATACAATACGTGCCTAAAGAGGGGCAGAAGAATTTGAACTCACGACACAACTTTTGTTCATAAATGTCATTTTGGGACAGATTTTTTAGGACTATGTCAGTTTGTTCATAGAGAACCAGATTTAAAACTGAAAGTATAACATAATATCTCTATTTCTATTCATAGATTTCATGTGACGTCACACAGTGTAGGACTGTAGGACCATTTGTAGGACCGAATGCAGTTCTGTCAATCTGCTGTGCTGTGTTCTGGGCTGTGATAAAAGCAAATCACAATGGATTATTTACCAAGAGATGTGGATCATTTTGATTCAATGTTTCTTGTAAGCATAGATGTTTTTTTACATTTTAGTATTTTACTTAGCAAGTTCATAAAGGGACTTGCAAAAGGTTACATTTGCAAGCGAGACTGCTGATTTTCCAGAAAACTTTTGTTATGCTTCACCTAAAGCTAATAAATCAACGAGATGTTTTTGATCTTTGATTTCTAAACAGTTATGCGGTTGAGTCTAGAATGTTTAATCTGCACTATCGATCTGCAAACAAACAGATGAAGTGGAGGAGGAGGGTGACGGTCCAGCGCATACAAGGAGAAATGTTTGAAGTTTTAGTTTACACATTATTATTTTTATGATTGTAATTACTTCAAGGATGTTAGAATGAAGATGATTTGTTTCTACTATTGGTATAATTCTATAAAAGATTGTTCTTTTCAAATAATCTGTTAACTAAATACATAAGCTAATTTCAGTGATTTGTACGATGAGGATGTACTGCAATCAAATTTATATGCATCAATATGTCTGAGATCATCTGTAGTAGCTCTGTCCTGCTTTTACAGTTGATAAATGTAAGCAGACTTAAGTATAGGTGCTCACCAACCAAAACACTTAACTACAACAAAACACAGAATCATAGTGTTGTTGCTACTTTAGTTGCTTCAACTAGTTAGCATGTAGAGACATCAATAACTGATTGTTTCTTTTAACTTATGTTTCGTAGTAAAATACATAGAAGTGTCATCACAGAATAAATGGCAGACGTTACTCCTCACTCAGACACCTGTGAACACCGAGCAGTGCTTGGAGACTTCATCTTTATTATGCTTCTCTAAATGGACTACCAAGGAGCAGTTACTGTCAATGAGAAAGTAGGTTGGAGAAAATGTCTGCAATGATCATGATTATAGCATGTAAAATAATGTTTTCTTCACCAATTGGGTGGAATGTTAACTGAAAGGACGAACTGACCAACATGAAGCTATGGATATATTGAATGTGTATATAGCATTTTATTGTGGCATTCAGTGTAATTTTTCTGCAGAATAATTAGGATGATACACACTTTCAATATTAATCATGCTGGACACAGCCATTTAATGTGCTATAATTAAATAGGTAAATTATAATAAATAGTCGAACATGTCAAATAACATAATGTGATTTAATTCACTCAGTTTGGAGCATTGAGTTAGACCTTTAGTAATATATACTTGTTAAGTAAAAAAGTACTGATAGACAGATTTATTTTGCAATTTTATATAGACTACTTTATTTAATTTTATATTAGCACATATTTTTATAATCCTACTGCCCAAAATACCTGGGTTTTTCCCAAAATAACCACTATATAGAGTCAAGATATATATGTTGTTGATATGGACTACGTTGATGAGAGTGATGTAGTAATGTTCACTGTGAAGCTTACACTGCCATGTACCTGAGAGAAAACAGATTTCACCATCTAATCTTCACCAGGAAGAAAAAAGTGTTTTAGAACTTGTTGTTTTGCAGAACGTCAGTTATATATGACATGAGAATTAGGCCTGAAATTAGGAAGAACATTTTAAGGAAAATCTAATTATATTTTCATAATGATTTTTTTTCTTCTCAAACCTTGTCTGTGGTGTAAAAACACCCCTGGCCAAATGCCCCCGGAGGGCATCACTTCCCACTCTGATAATTACTGTAGTTACTATGTTCTGAACATCACATCCTTTCTTTTTCCCTCAGATGGAATCTATCTAGGTGGCTGAATAAAGATATTTGGACTTTATATCTAAAAATGTCCTCAACTTAGCACCAGCAAGCTTGTTAGCTAGACAGTTAGCATCAGCTAACAATATTTACTTATTTTCAGTATGGTTATGAATAAACATTCATATCTGTCTACTCGGCTAGTTGATCTAAACAATATAAAAATGTATACTGTTGATAAACAATATAAAAACAGACGTCACATAGGTCTAAATGCATAGCATTTTAATAAAACTGCTAACGTTACAGCAGCGTATGAACATAAGACCGTTACATATGAACGTGCATGAGTTATTTTATTTAATCAGTGTTATTTTAATGTTTTGTTTTTTGACCTAAAACATAACGTTAGAGACACTGATGTTGATCTGTCTGCATTCAAGCATTTCAGTGGGCTTAAATAGATCACCCTTTACAGCAGATTTAGTTCACAAACAACTGACAGTTTTGACCTAAATATTATTTTCAGTTACAATAATTAATCCTAAAATTCGACATTAGTAACGTACGTTTCACAGCATCAGTAGCGCGCGCTCACGAGATCTCCCGGTTCTTTACTTGTGAGTTCAGTTCACTGAAGAAGACTCGCTCTAAACGGATCATTTGAATCAGTGAGTTTTCGACTCGAGAACAGCTGCAATCGGATCATTGCAATTCGTGAATGAATCGTTTGTTGCGATTTGCGAACCGATTGAACAGGTTCATTGAAAAGAATCAGTTTGTTCATGAGTCATACACCGCTTCTGCGTCTCGGAGCACGTGATGTATCACGTGAGTAACGATATGTTTTATGAAATGTAGTGAAGTAAAAAGTACGATCTTATGCTTTGGAATGTAGTGAAGTAAAAGTAAAAGTTACTCAAAATAAAACTACTCCAGTAAAGTACAGATACTTGAAAAATGTCCTTAAGTACAGTAACGAAGATGTTTTACTTAGTTACTGACCACCTGTAATGAAGAGGCAGTGTAGTTAGATCCAATTGCAGCTTTATTGATTGACAAGAGGTGGTCAGACAGGCAATGGTCAAAGGTAGTAACAGGAGTACTGAAGGCAAGGCAGAATCAACAACAGGGGCAATGCAAAGGTCGGGGCAGGTGGCAGGCAGAGAGGATATCTAAAGGCAGGCAGGGTCAAAAGGGCAGGCAGCAAACGGTCAGAGTAAATAGGCAGTCCAGGAAAACACAGGGAAACAGAATACAGGGTAAATGCTCAGAAATGTCAGCCGGGGCAAAACAAGACTTCGCACCGTGTGTAGGGAAGTGTGCTGCTTATATGTGGGTGAGTGAATGAGGTGCAGGTGTGGCAAGACAATCAGGGTAGATTAGTGACAGCTGTGTAATTAGTGCAATGGTGGATATGTGTGTGTCGTAGTGCAGTGAATGATGGGAGTTGTAGTCCATGGGTGAGAGGCAACCAGATTCGTGACACCACCACTGCAAATAACTCACTGGATTAAGATGTGGAAAGACATGCTGCACAGTGACCACAACTCCTGACAAGAGATTTGGAAAACGAGCAACAACCAAGAACAGTATTCACTGATTACCTTTAAAAATTATTCATTGTAACATTTAGGCAATTATTTAAATAATTTTGCCAAGTATGAAATGTGTAATTCCAAACCTCTGCCATTCACCAATGTGTTTAAAAAAAAAACTTTTACATATTAAATTTTGTAATCTTTACTTATTAAATTGTACAATCCAAGTGTATAATGCCTCATTCATTCAAGTAAATGCATGGGTAATTTTGCAATAAGCTAAATATTTTATCTACACTTAGTATTATCTAGTTATCTAGTATAACTGCTGTTTTTTGCCGTAATTGGTTTTATAAATATGTTGTTGTGTAAATAAATTTTCCTCATGCCAGCTTGATCAAATCAGTTATTTAATGATGTAATTATATGATGTTTATAGATTTGATAAGTCATGTATTTATGTATTCTAATCCATATAATAAAAATTAAAGTAAATGTTTTAGCTAGGTAAAATTATCAAATTTAAAATAAATATGAATGAACAGTACAGTAGATATTGAAATGAAACTGGGCTAAGTCTGGCGTGCTGTGCATCAAATCTGGCAGTGAGTAAACAGTCATCCAGGCCAGGTAAAGCAGATGGGTAAGCCTCTGTCAGGAGAAAATTCATCTGAAACTGGTCCAAGTGTATGGAGAGGGATTGTGTATGAGGTAGATGTAAATATATGCAAATATCAAACTGGTAAGTTTTCACTAGACTTTAGTAGAGTCAGCAGTTCGCTTGAGAGTAAATAAGGATCTAATCCTAAAGTATCTATACAAATATAAACATTGTTTTTCATTGTTGGCGAAGTGTTATTTTGGTTTACGGTCACCAAGGAGATGCAACGCATTAGTACGCAAGGTCCTAAACATGCCGGCCACAACAAAAGACACGTGACTAAAACTCATGAATATCTATCATCACATTAAAAAGTAGTGTACAATATATGTTACAGAAATTATTCATCAATTATTAATGCATATTTGTTGTCCTTTAGTACTTACCATTGTTAGATGAATTGCAGATGAAAGTCAGGCTCTTATCACACGGCCAATCCTCCCATCGCCCATTTCTCATAAAAGCACACTCATCTCTCCCATCTGGTTGTCCAGGTCCCCAGTTCAGATCGAGCGCATGTTCACCTGAAGACCAGTGCCATTCATCATGACCCGTCTTCTGCAGCCCGATCCAGACAAACTTAACTCCATCATTCAGACTCTTCTTCAGCTCGTTCATGTCATTCATGTCGTCAGCGGTGGCCAGATCTGTGTATTTCTCTCTGCAGTATCTCTGAGCTTCAGTCCAGGTATTCATCTCATTTATAAAGTGATACTGACGCTGAACACATTCAGATACGGAGCAGAGAGCTGTGAAAGAGACGCTTTGCTTTAATGCTTTTCAGAACTGAATCAAACATAATAAAACTAGAAATCATAAACTCACTCACCAATGAGAAGAAGAAGAAAATATAGAGTTTGGTCCATTTCTAAAGAGAAAATATACAGAAAAACTCAGATTTTAAATAGCCGCTGATTCATTTTGGTGGAAAACATGATTTCAGTGATAACTAAAAATCTATTTTAACA
>CM049819.1:1280466-1347966 GCA_027422435.1 Schizopygopsis pylzovi
TGATTGTAAATGTGACGTGCAACAGTTCTATGAATGTAAAGTTAATTAAGAGACTTATGTTTTAGACACCATATTGGCTGTTTTTGCTCTATTTCGCCAACAAAAATCATAGCAAGCACAGCCACAGCACTGTTTTGTGTCTCTGAGGAACATGACGGTGTTTCGTTCCTCAATTAATCAACCGTTTAAATGACTCGATTCAATGACTTACTTATTAACAGTGATTTGATGTCACCTAGTGGTGGCTTTAATTCCACATTTCGACTTTTTTCACATTTTAAATCATTTCAAATATCAGAATTCAACGTTTTATGTTTAATATATAAAAACATTATTTGTGCAATTGTAATTGCATGTTAAATGCATTCATCTCTTGCGTTAAACAGTGTGTAAATACATCTAAACACCTCGTCAGATGTAGATTCTGTGTTGATTAAATTCTCTTGGTAACAGCCCAAATGTCTTATTAATCGTCTTCACTGATTAAATGTAAGAATTTGACTCAAAAGAAAACACTTTCAGGTAAAAATGCCCATAAAATGTAAACAAAACAAAAAAAAGTACTAACTTATTGGAAAATATTAATTTCTATCAGTGTGAATAATAATAAAAAGATGAAATAACTAAAATATAATAATAATAATAATCATGTTTAATCATTTTAGACACTTTATTTCACTGAAGGCTACCAGGATTATTATTACTTGAGTTTATTAAATGCATGAACATAAACTTTATCTTATGTATTTCCAGTTTGTAGCGTGGATCATTCATTGGAACATTTAATCTCAAGGTTCTTTATTATTTGTCACATACACAATCATACAGGGTATAATCAGTAGTGAAATGTAAGTCAGGACAGGTCCGCTCAATGGAAAGTGCAAAAAAAAAAAATAATAATAATAATAAAATAGAAAATAAAATAAGCAATAAAACAATGAAACAAAACACGAGAGAATAAATATATAAATATAGGTGAGAATGAAAAAGGGAACAAATAATAAACTAAAATGAGTAAGATGTGCAATGAGATAAAATGTGCAATACAGTATACTGTGAATAATAAATATTAATAAAAAACACGGATGTGCAAGAGAATGTGCAAATAGGTTGTACCGGGTATGTACACATAGCGGCAGTGTGGATGATGGAGAATAATGGATGTGTTTATAGTTTATTAAATTGAGTCCTGTGGATGTTATGATGTTATGAGACTGAGTTTAGGAGCCTGATGGCCTGAGGGAAGAAGCTCCTGCTCAGTCTCTCAGTTTTTGCCATCATGCTCCTGAAGCGCTTGCCAGATGGCAGTAAACAGAAATGATGGTTACCAGGGTGAGTTGAGTCTTTGATGATTTTAGTAGCCCTGCTTTTACAGCGTTTGAGGTAGATGTCCTGCAGAGAGGGGAGAGCAGACCCTGAGATGCGCTCAGCTAAACGCACGACTCTCTGTAGAGCTTTGCAGTCCTGGTTTGTGGCATTATTATACCACACTGAGATGCACTGAGTCAGAACACTTTCTATGGCCCTTGAATAGAAAGTTTTCAGGATAGCTGGTGAGACCCTGAATTTCCTCAGCTGTCGCAGATGGTACAGCCTTTGCCTGGCTTTCTTAACCTGAGTCTGAATGTGTGTAGTCCATGTCAGGTCCTCGGAGATGTTTATACCGATGTACTTGAAGCTGCTCACCCTCTCCACAGGGGTCCCACTGTGGAGAATCATAATCTGATTCTTATGTTTAAGAATATGTTATCTTGAAAAATAATTTATGCTAATACCGCCCACTAACTTGTTTTAAACCTAAATTATTATCCAATTTATGATCCTTAAAACATTTTAAAATGCACACATGTAAGTCAGGAAAATCCATTTTCCCGGTGAGCATGCCCCAAACCCCCAATCTCCATATTAGGACCTCCGTATTTATCAAATCCTGCATACGGCCCTGTCTGCAGTGAATGGGTGCCGTCAGAATGAGAGTCTGATAAAAACTTTTTGGCTGAACTATTTCTTTAACTGTCTTTTTTCAATGTTTGTAGTGACTACTTCAGTGCCTAGTTCCCAACTAGTTTTGCTTCTCAGCATGACCTCACATGGAAACCATACCCTGCACAAGAATTGACCGTTGCACGAATGCCATTCAAATCCAGTGGCTGTTATTATTATTAAAGACTGTAAGAAGTCCTGTCTCTCTGGCTCTCCGTCCAGGTGAGTCTGATGTTGAACGGTTGGCCGGTGATCTCGGCCTTCGCCGGCGATCAGGACGTGACGCGTGAGGCAGCGACTAACGCCGGTCTGGTTACGATGGAGAGAGGAGACAAGGCCTACCTCAAACTGGAGAGAGGAAACCTGATGGGCGGCTGGAAATACTCCAGCTTCTCCGGCTTCCTCGTCTTCCCCTCGTAGAGAGAAGTTCACGCAGAATATAGAGACATTCATTCAGCAGAAGGCCGTGTTCATAAGTGTTTCTGCTGGGCATCTTTTCTATATGCATGAACCTGCGTGTTGAGGTCAGGGATGCACGTTATTGCACTTTCCACTAACAAAATACAAAGTTGGGTATAAATGTGTTTCTTTTTTAACAAATAATCACTAAACCTTCAGATTGTGGTGATCATCAACCTCGAGATGTCAAACTAAATATTATATCATATCTTCTCTTATCTTTTCATTTCGAAATGCAAAATTTTCAATCCTGTAACCTGCATTTGGGATGTTTTTGCTGACAATAAATAAAGATTAAAACTGAAAGTTTCACAACTTAAAAACACACTAAGTAGGGGAAACAATGAGATACTGCAAAACATTGAAATGCATGCATGCACAAGAAATCCAGATAAATACTACTTTGTTCAGTGATTAAGCGTTTTGCATATATTGTTGCTAACAAAGCATATTGGTCAGATTACGTGATTTTAATAGTTTGATGCAGGTGTGAAAGTCATGACGTCTGAGGTTGAATTGGACATAATTGATGCTTAATACAAATTATTCCAACTGTACAATAAAATTCTAATGTTTTGAAGCATGAATGATTCTAAATTGGATCCTCATTTGTTTTTAAACAACAGATAAAGTAATATAGATTAATAATATCAGCCATTGCGTCATAATTAGTCATTATAAAAACAATTTCTGATCATCATTATTGGCCAGAATTGATATTCTGGTGAATCCTTACATGGTGAAAGACGAGACACTACATGAGAAAATATCATTTTTTTTATGTATTTGTCAATTTTGAGACTTTTGCATTTCAAGGTAGTGGAAAAAAACATCCAAACTATAGTTGTTCATTCTATTACACTTTATCTATTTGTGTCTGTGGATTTAAATCACAGTACATATCTTTAAAGGACATTTCTTTCAAGATGAGTTTTTAACTCCGCTTCTATGGACACCAAACTTAGCAGTTTTATTCCTCTCTATATTCTGAAGGTGTTTGCTGAGGGGTATCTTCATATATCATTCACATGAGTTGTATTATTACACTTCATCTATTTGCATCTGTAGATTTCAATTATAATACATGTTTTATCGGCTGTTTTCTCTAAACGAGTGTGTTTCTCCACTTCAGCAGCACTTAAATGCATTCAAATGTAAATTCTATTCTTAGATAAATTCTCAAGGTTCACACTGATGTGTTTGGTCATATATCATATGTGCACAAAAGCAGTCTTGTGTCAACAATAGCAATAGCCAACAATACATTGTATGGGTCAAAATTATACATTTTTCTTTAATGACAAAATCATTAGGATATTAAGATCATGTTCCATGAAGATATTTTGTACATTTCCTACCGTAAATATATCACAACTTAATTTTTGATTAGTAATATGCATTGCTAAGAACTTCATTTGAACAACTTTAAAGATGATTTTCTCAATATTTAGATTTTTTTGCACCCTCAGATTCCAGATTTACAAATATTGTCCAAACCATACATCAATGGAAATATAATTTATTCAGCTTTCAGATGATACATACATCTCAATTGCGAAAAATTGTCCCTTATGACTGATTTTGTGCTCCAAGGTCACATTTACCTGATTTTATACAAAAATAGCAATTGTTATCTGTCAGTTTGACAGTATTTTCTGATTTATTAAGACAAAGCTATTGTCTGTCTTCCCCTAGCTGTTGATTAATCACATTCAAATATGATGATATCTATTAATTATTAATTCTTGCCTGTAAAACGCGTCATGATTTGTCTGGTCTCATTCTACCATGAAGGTCAGAGAGTAAACGGACACCACTCATTCCGCTCCGGTCCGGGAGCCCACGCAGTCCGCTCCGTTTCGGGAGCCCACACTGTCCGCTCCGTTTCCAGAGCCCCTGCTGGTCCCGTCCAGCTCTCCAGAGCCCCTGCTGGTCCCGTCCAGCTCTCCAGAGCCCCTGTTGGTCCCGTCCAGCTCTCCAGAGCCCCTGCTGACTCCGTCCAGCTCTCCAGAGCCCCTGCTGGCTCCGTCCAGCTCTCCAGAGCCCCTGCTGGGTCCGTCCAGCTCTCCAGAGCCCCTGTTGGTCCCGTCCAGCTCTCCAGAGCCCCTGCTGGTTCCGTCCAGCTCTCCAGAGCCCCTGCTGGGTCCGTCCAGCTCTCCAGTGCCCCTGTTGGTCCCGTCCAGCTCTCCAGAGCCCCTGCTGGTTCCGTCCAGCTCTCCAGAGCCCCTGCTGGGTCCGTCCAGCTCTCCAGTGCCCCTGTTGGTCCCGTCCAGCTCTCCAGAGCCCCTGCTGGTCCCGTCCAGCTCTCCAGAGCCCCTGCTGGTCCCGTCCAGCTCTCCAGAGCCCCTGCTGGCTCCGTCCAGCTCTCCAGAGCCCCTGCTGTGTCCGTCCAGCTCTCCAGAGCCCCTGCTGGTCCCGTCCAGCTCTCCAGAGCCCCTGCTGTGTCCGTCCAGCTCTCCAGAGCCCCTGCTGGTTCCGTCCAGCTCTCCAGAGCCCCTGCTAGTCCCATCCAGCTTTCCAGAGCCCCTGCTGGCTCCGTCCAGCTCTCCAGTGCCCCTGCTGGGTCCGTCCAGCTCTCCAGTGCCCCTGCTGGTTCCGTCCAGCTCTCCAGAGCCCCTGCTGGTTCCGTGCAGCTTTCCAGAGCCTTTGCTGGTTCCGTACAGCTCTCCAGAGCCCCTGCTGGGTCCGTCCAGCTCCCCAGAGCCCCTAGCGACCACGCCTCCAGAGCGCCCCCCTGAGATGAAGAATCTCCCCAAGAATGTTTTTTGGGGGGGGCTACCCGCCATGGAGGCCTCCCAAGCTCCCCGCTCCACCATGGCCTCCCAAGCTCCCGAATCCACCCTGGCCACCCAAGCTCCCCGATCCGCCATGGCCTCCCGAGTCCCCTGACCCGCCATGGCCGCCCGAGCTCCCCGCTCCGCCATGGCCTCCTGAGTCCCCTGACCCGCCATGGCCGCCCGAGCTCCCCGCTCCGCCATGGCCTCCTGAGACCCCGGATCCACCATGGCCACCCAAGCTCCCCGCTCCGCCATGGCCTCCCGAGTCCCCTGACCCGCCATGGCCGCCCGAGCTCCCCGCTCCGCCATGGCCTCCTGAGTCCCCTGACCCGCCATGGCCGCCCGAGCTCCCCGCTCCGCCATGGCCTCCTGAGACCCCGGATCCACCATGGCCACCCAAGCTCCCCGCTCCGCCATGGCCTCCCGAGTCCCCTGACCCGCCATGGCCGCCCGAGCTCCCCGCTCCGCCATGGCCTCCTGAGTCCCCGGATCCACCATGGCCACCCAAGCTCCCCGATCCGCCATGGCCTCCCGAGTCCCCTGACCCGCCATGGCCGCCCGAGCTCCCCGCTCCGCCATGGCCTCCTGAGACCCCGGATCCACCATGGCCACCCAAGCTCCCCGCTCCGCCATGGCCTCCTGAGACCCCGGATCCGCCATGGCCGCCCGAGCTCCCCGCTCCGCCATGGCCTCCTGAGACCCCGGATCCACCATGGCCACCCAAGCTCCCCGATCCGCCATGGCCTCCTGAGTCCCCGGATCCACCATGGCCACCCAAGCTCCCCGATCCGCCATGGCCGCCCAAGCTCCCCAATCCGCCATGGCCTCCCGAGTCCCCTGACCCGCCATGGCCGCCCGAGCTCCCCGCTCCGCCATGGCCTCCTGAGACCCCGGATCCACCATGGCCACCCAAGCTCCCCGATCCGCCATGGCCTCCCGAGTCCCCTGACCCGCCATGGCTCCCAGAACGGGTGCTGCCCTGGAGGCCTCCTGTCCTGTCCTGTCTCCTTGTCCCTTGAGGTCTCCAGAGCGCCCACCCCCCCTCCCCGTTGGATGGTGTACGGTGCGGGACGCACCGTTCGGGAGGGGGGAGTAATGTCAGACTGTGTCTCTCCGTGTCTTGTGTTTCCCCTCCTCTCGTGCCCATATATGTTTAGTTCCTGTTCCTGTCCTCATTTGTGTTCATCAGTTCCCAGCCCTGTGTCTTTAGTTAATTAGTCCCCAGCCCTGTGTTATCAATTACCTAGTTTAGTTTCCCCTTTAAGAGCCCTGTGTTTCCCTGCCTCTGTGTCCAGTCTTAAAGTCATTGAGTATGTGTACTTGTCTCCAGCGATCTCTGTGTTGAATAAAGTGTTTGGAAAGAAGTTCATTGCCTCCTCGTTCCTGGCTCCCCCGTGCACCGGACTCGAGACGTTTTTCTATCGTCTCGGACTTGTCTTGGACTCGTTGGTATTTGGACTCGGACTTGTCTCGGACTTGGTCATTGGACTCGCCAAATGTTCAAGTTGGTCTCGACCGAGTCCAGCAATATATGCGATTTTTTTCTCTTTCAAAACAAAACCATTAGTCTGGCTCGCTTGTTCCGCAAACGGGTAACGTAACTGATTTAACTCCATCTAGAACGGGCATTGTCATTGGTCCATCTAGAACGGGCATTGTCATTGGTCCATCTAGAACGAGCATTGTCATTGGTCGCCTGTTAAATGCACAGTTGCGTCATATGAGTGTGCGCTTGGCTGTGAGTGTGCGTGCTTCGTGGAGGCATAAATAATCTTTATTTTGGCCACAGACACGCTTTCGGCAAGTTGCATAATACAGTTTGGTTTTACAAAGTTCGTTGGAGTTTTCCCTCTCACTTTCCTTCGCTTTTAAATACCTTATTAATGCCCGTGCGCATTTTGCTTTCACTTTCATTTAAGGTCAATTGCTTATCTATAACATTTTCTGCAATAAACATGGGACTTTAATTAACAAAACGAATAAAAATACACCATTACCATGCTATAAGCCTAATATAAAATTACAAACTTGCAAAATGTTTAAATGTAAAAAAAAAAAAATCTGACAATCATCAAACGCCGTGGCACCAAATGAATAAGAAAAAAACGAATAAGAGCAAAACGAATAAAGCCTGGAGGCACGGAATACAACTGGATGTAAAATAAAATAAATTACACAAAAACGTAAATAAAGTAAAAAATAAGCAAACACTGTGGCAATGGCTGGGCGATTTATCAGATTTTATCGATTAATTCGAATTTAATGTTTTGCCACAATTAGATTTTTTTTATAAATCGAGGAATCGTGATTTTGAATAGAAATATTACCAAAGAGAAAAGAACGATCCAACCGCTTGTCGATGCACATGATTAACCGCTCACGTGTGATGCTCTCTAGGTGCCCTTCACACAGAGTGTGTTTTTGTGTTGACGCGGGCAGTGGAATAGGAAAAATACAAGAAGGTGTGAGTTAAACATCTTTTAATAACTAAAGTGCCGCGTTTTTAGAAAACCGTTTCATGCACGAGACGCTGCAAGAGACGCGAGCGCAACAGTCAAACGCGTCCATGTCTACATGACTACAAAAAACTATGTAACAGCAGCGTAATCAAATACAAAACCTGTGAAGAACTACTGCTGTATATCTGATCTTTCAGGTTTGCATCAGGGTGACAGGCTGAGAACTGCTGTTCATTGTTTTACAGAGCCTTTATAGTTAATAATAGCACTCTAGGTGTTATACCTTCAGTCATTTTGAATTTGAATTACTTGAGTTTTTTGGAGCATTTGTCTTGTATTATTTCAGAACATATAGCCTAAAATGCATAATATAAGTTTGTACAAGATGTAGTTGTAGTTCATCTTTTCTGCAAAGGTATTTAGTGATTTGTTTCACATTTACATCATGAAGACAACGTCATGTGTGGTGCACTTAGAATATACTTTTCTTTAACTAGAGGGTTAATAAAGAGAAAGTTTCTTGAATCATGTTGTAGTTACATTTTCAAGTTGACTAGATAAAATCTTACAAAATTGAGAATTGGTCAAATATTAGTGAAATTGCTTAACCTAAAATATCCTCCTGAGACGCCCCCCTAAAAAAAAAGTTTTCATGTCATTACATTGTTTAGACCATAAGGATGATTCTCAACTATGTTTTAAAATGTATAACAAAATGATTTGATATACCATTTTGTTTTATGCAATATGTGTGTAAAAAATTCCATAAACTGGTTTCCCATTAAACACAGTGTACCTATACACTGTATCTAATTTGCTTATTAATGTGTTGCTGTTGGGACAGAATGTTGAAAAAAAAAAAATCATAATGGGAGTAATACATGGCCAGATTTTCATAATAATATATAATATTTCATAAGCAAACTGATATATAATTTATTTCCCTATTCAATTGTTGTCTCCCAAAATGCATAATAAACATGCTTTTAGTCCTGGTGTCCTCTACATTGAACATGTATGAAATGATGTCCTGTTTCATAACAGGAAGTCATATTTGAATTTGAAAACCCATAACATTTTCCTGAGATGTTGCTTTATGACAAACAATCTGAAAATGATTCAGATGTAAAAGACATTACAGAATATAATCATATTTCCATAAGGATGTACAGTTTTTCACTAAATTAAATATTGCCATCTTTAAAGGCATAGGAGAGGGTTTAAAAAACCTTTAGTATCTCTATAAAGCCCTGAATGAGCTCTGTACAGGACATCCAGACTTATAACTGTGACATGTGAGGTCTCAGAGAAATTCACTAAAATATAATGTCCACTACAGAGACACAAACTCCACAGCTGGGTCTCAGGAGGAGAAATAAAATAGCCTAATTTGATCCTACAGTGTTGCTGCACATGCTTTAGATCATTACAAACAATAATGCAAAATTATTATATTAGAATAGAAGATATGCCGTCTCTCGTATCACATCAATTATCAATAATTAAGTATGTGGTTTTGAAGAAGATTTTTTTCTTTCTCTGTTTTGACCGTCTCATTTGGACTTGGACTCGAACCTCTTTGGACTCGGACTTGTCTTGGACTCGACAAAGGTGGACTTGACTACGCTAATTGTCTTTATTTGTTTCTCTGTTTCTGGATTAACATCCCATAATTACACAAGCTTCAGTCTGGATCCAACCCTTAAACGATCTGAGATGACCGAACACCTGAGAATGGATGATGACAACCCCTCGGAGGAAGCCAACCGTCAGTGATTATACTGAATTAACCAATTAAAACATTAAAAAGTTAATTATATTGAGTTTTTACAATAGAAATGATTATTTATAGAAACTTTATAGAATTTATATCAATTTTAGAAACTTAATTTCCTGAGAAGTTGCTTTGCAACGATTGTATCGTAAAAAGCGCTATACAAATAATCTTGAATTTAATTGAATTGATGTTCATTTACAATAATTAGCCATGGATTTATTGTAGAAAGTGTAACCCTTGTGCGAACTTTTGGACATGTTTTGTCCTTTTCAATGTTGTTTTTTATCATGTTGCCTGTGTTATTGGCAGAATCAAAAGTATTTTTTACCTCAAATTTGGACCAAAACTTGTTTAGATTTATGGCTTTGATTTTAGCAGGTTAACGTGGTGTCACAGTTACCGGCTGGTGTGCCTTAGATGGTCACCAGAGGTCTCTGTGTTTGTGTTGAGCACATGGCTTGAAGTGTTTGTGTTGTGTCATGTGCTTTCTTCTCTCTATTGTCTGTCCCCTCCCATCTTGTTAACTAATCATTGTTTCAGTTGCTCCACCTGTGTCTCCCTCGTTTGTCTCCCTATTTGGCATCCTGGTGTCTGTAGTCCTGTGCTGATCCGTTGTCTTACGTGTGTGTTATGTTTGACTGTGTAATAGTCCTCTGCCTGGCTGCCTGTCCCCCCCCCCCCCCTCAGGGTGGCTTTTGACACCAAAGTGACCATGACACCTAGCAGGTTTAGAGTTCAACATCTTTCTTAAAATATCACACGATGGACTTATGTTTAACTCTTTTTGTATTGATGCACAATGGTTAACTATAGTAACCATGTGTTTTTTTATGTGTGGTAAAACCATGGTTAATTTCCATAAGGATCGTGAGATAAATTATTCTATACACCATTTTATAAATTTGTATTTGTAAACTTGACGTTAATAAAACTGGCTTGGAAAAATCTCACCATGTCGATTCAGTTCATCAACAGCAACTGTAAAAAGAGCTGTAAAAAAACTGCTCGTCAACTTTGATATCCCGTTTATTGCACATATCACGCGAGGAGGAGGAGTTCACTAAACACATAGACTGCGTTTCAAAAGGTGTGCTTGAAAATCACTTTGGATAGACTTCTATTACTTTTATACTGACCAAACAATATTTGTTTATCCCCAAACCCTAAACCTAGCCCTTACAGAAAACCTGTTTGCATTGTTACACTTTCAGATAAACATATTTTTTGTATATTTTTCCCTCATGGGGACTGCAGCCGGGTCCAAAATGTCAGGTTTTACTATCCTTGTGGGGACATTTGGTCCTTACAGTGTAGTATAAACAACACACACAAACACACACATTTAATTGATTTCTTTCCCAAATTGCATCGACTGCTCTAAAATACGAGACACCAATGTTTCAGAAGTTTAGGACACAGAACAGGACAAAAGCTTATTTAGTTTTTTTAAATGAATAACAGTTGAAAACTTTCATTAGAAATTTTGAAAAGTGATCAAATGTAATCGGTTACATTAATAAAGGAATTGAAATAGTTACACTACTTATTACATTTATAGGGTAACATTACATTTCCAAAGTAACCTTCGCATCTCGTATCAACTATAGGACCAGCACTATTGGTTTTATAAAGAATTGCAATCTTCTTTATGTCCTTCTATTTATCTGACAGTCAACCTGTTTCGTTGTGTTTTTATATCTTCTTTGCACCAGGGCCGGCTCCAGGCATGGTCCACCCAAATGACTGTCTTGCCCACCCAATCAAAATTAGACAAAGATTGCACTATTTTTTTATGCAGTGATTACAGCCTATCTGAAGTGAACTGTAAGAAGATAAGTTTAGAATATAGCTGCCCCAACAATAATAAAATAACACCAGAAAATTGCTGCATTTTTTCTTTTATTGGCTGAAATCAAGGCGCGCTGAATTCACGCCGAGCTTCAGTCTGTCGCTGAAAAGCTGCAATGAGTTTTCTTAAAAACCACGCTCATAACGTGCATTCAGTCGTTCGTTGCATGGATGGCTGGGGCACTTTTGGCTTGCTGTTTATGCTGAATGTAAGACTAAATTGAAAGTAACGAGCATGTGTGATGAAATTAGCATTCGTTACTATAGCAACAGTCTGCTCTACGTAGTGTTCCCCTTATATGACGTACCAGTGGTTCTCAAAGTGTGGTACGAGTAGCACTATTGTGGTCCTCAGGCTCCCTCTAGTAGTACGCAGAGGAATCACTACATACACAAATCTATGTTAAAACAATACTCCTATTGAATCTTTATTTGAGTAAACGTTTTTTTACAATTAAGTACTGTACAGTTTTTATTTAACTTTTATGTACAATACATTTTAATTTAATAATTGTATTTACCAGTCTGTAAGCACCGTGCAGTGTTAATGTTCAAACTGTGTATTTACAATGTTAAAGTGGCTGACAACAATAAATGTTGTTATTAGGAATAAAACTGCCTGGTTTTTGAGCTGTGCAGAGCTGTGTCTGAATAGTTAGGTCTACTACGCTACTGTATTTTAATGTTGGTCATTATGGTGGTACTTGGAGAGACAAATGTTTTCTGAGGTGGTACTTGATATAAAAAGTTTGACAAACGGTAAACGACCAACAATTTTCAGTGTGCGACTATTTCACTTTTTGGGATCCGTGGACCATAACAGAAAATCACTCAGTGGCGGAGCTGGAGTTTTATACATGGGGTGGCCAGGGGGAGGCCGAGACTAATTCAGGAGATCCATAGACCATAACAGAAAATCACTCAGTGGTGGAGCAAGAGTTTTATACATGGGGTGGCCAGGGGGTGGCCGAGGCTAATTCAGGAGATCCATGGACCATAACAGAAAATCACTCGGTGGCGGAGCTGGAGTTTTATACATGGGGTGGCCAGGGGGTGGCCGAGGCTAATTCAGGAGATCCATAGACCATAACAGAAAATCACTCAGTGGCGGAGCAAGAGTTTTATACATGGGGTGGCCAGGGGGTGGCCGAGGCTAATTCAGGAGATCCATAGACCATAACAGAAAATCACTCAGTGGCGGAGCTGGAGTTTTATACATGGGGTGGCCAGGGGGTGGCCGAGACTTATTCAGGAGATCCATGGACCATAACAGAAAATCACTCAGTGGCGGAGCTGGAGTTTTATACATGGGGAGGACAGGGGGAGGCCGAGACTAATTCAGGAGATCCATAGACCATAACAGAAAATCACTCAGCATGAATGAATCCTATGATTGTGGATTACATTACCACACATTAGCTATACATTCCTACCATAACTTCAAATGTTAGTCTATTGAAACTTATTTCTCTTACTTCTATCACCTCATTAACCAGTGGCTGGAGCAGCCTGTAGTGAGAATTATTCATGAATAATTAACAAGCCTGTGATTAACATACCAGTCAAAAGTGTTAGAACAGTAATATTTATAATGTTTTTTAATTCTCTTCTGCTCACCGCATTTATTTCATCCAAAATACAGCAAAAGCAGTAATATTGTGAAATATTTGTACTGTTTAAAATAACTGCTTTCTATTTGAATATAATGTAAAGTTTAATTTATTCCTGTGATTCAAAGCTGACTTTTTAGCTAAATTTTTTTGTTTTATTATTATTAGGGTTGAAAACAGTCGAGTATAATTTTTTCAGGTTTATTTGATGAATAGAAAGTTCAGAAGAACAGCATTTATATGAAATATGCATTTGTGTAACATTATACAAGTCTTTATGATCACTTTTGATCCATTTAAATCTTCCTTGCTAAATAAAAGTCTACATTTCTATAATACCCCCCCAAAAATTGTTTTTGTTTTTAAATAAATAAAATAAATAATTATACTGACTCCAAGCTTAAAAAAACTTATCTCAGATAAATGATCATCTTTTGATCTTTGTATTAAATAAAAGTTTTAAATAAAATCAGGATATTAGAATGATATCTGAACGATAATGTAACACTGAAGACTGGAGTAATGATGCTGAAAATATAGCTTTGATCACAGAAATAAATTAAATTATACTATATATAATATAAATTCAAATAAAGCAGTTATTTTAAGTAGTAAACATAGTTCACAATATTACTGATTTTGCTGTATTTTGGCTCAAATAAATGCAGGCTTGGTGAGCAGAAGAGAATTCTTTAAAAACATAAAACACATTATTGTTCAAAAACTTTTGACTGGTAATGTACACTTTATTTTTATCTTTTTCTCATTTAAACTATACAGTGAACCCTATTGTTAAGGTTAAAGTAACAATTGATTTGTATACAAGTTCATATTAGACCTTTTTTATAATAACATTATATATATTTATTTGTATTAATTATAATAAAAAAGATCAATTATGAGTAAACATTTAAATGTAATTTTTGCTACATTTTTTGTTTATGGACACTGGGTGGATTTTCTGTTGTTATGTGACAATGTTGTCTAGCGGTTGTCTTTATGCAGTTGAAACACTCGTTGAGTGATTACATGAGACACCATACATTCAGTAAGTTGTAGTGTTGTCGTGTATTCCTCAGTAATGAACTTCAGGACCACCAGTCACGAACTTACTACTCTCTTTATTTACTTCTTCATCACATCTAGGTGCCGTCGCTACCACTGGGATATTAGCGACACCTACTGTTCATGCATGTATCTCAATACACCACATATTCCCTTTTTGTGGAAGAAAGAAAACTTATATGATAACCAATATAATAAAGAACAGAACACCAGAAAAACAACTGTTTTAAATTATAACCACATGCCTAGTACTGTAACATTGAAAAGTCCAAGAGGCATAGTTTTGTAACTCAAATGTATTACCTGCTTCTATTAGTAGGTGAACAAGTACTCTTCTATATATACTGTATATCAATACGTCTCAAACACACTTATGATACTTATTATACTATTAACATTTTCCAATATCTTGTATCTCCCTCCCCTGTTAAATTACGGGGTATGTCCCTTTAAGTAACATAGTCCTTGGACCACACTGGGGCCCGATGCACTCTATGAGGACGTGAGTTACAAGAAGGAGAGACTGACAGTTGAGGTGTCTGAGGTGCTTCAAGAGGCTTAAAGGAGTCTTCTACTAGAGAAGCTGTATCAAATGTGGTGACGCAGGAAGCAGCCGGAGCCAGGTGCATAGCATTCCAAACTTTTCCATCTGAAAGGAGATATGTTGCCAAGCCTTTCTGAGCCACAACTTTAAAAGGCTGAGTAAACTTGGAATGTCCTTTCTTGGTGATTCCAGGCTTCTTTATACGCACAAATGTCCCAACTTGAATCTTTGGAGATTGTGCATTGCGTCGCCAGTCCGTGTACTCTTTGATTTTGTTTTGAGAGTGTTGAATGATTTGTTTCAGATTCTGTTGATCCTTTGGTGGGGCCACGCATGGAAGACCACTCACATGCAGTTTTGTCTTAATTTGTCGTCCATGCAAAAGCTCAGCAGGTGACAGTTGTGTCACAGCATGTGGAATTGCTCTGTATGTATGCAGAAACTCTGTCACAAAAGCTTTCCACTCTTTACCTTCAATCCTAGCGGTCTGCAAACAGTCTTTGAACACTCTATTGAAGCGTTCAATCTCACCATTCGCTTGGGGGTAATAGACAGAGCTACGGTAGTGTTTAATATCTCTGTCTGCAAGGAATGCCTCGAACTCAGCTGAAACGAATTGTGAGCCATTGTCGGTTACAAGTTCAAGCGGATTTCCCTCACGACTGAATACAGCAGATAGGAACTTTACAACAGTCGCAGAAGTAACATCAGATGCAAATGCAATCTCTGGCCATTTACTGTAGTAGTCAATGAGTGTCATAGCAAAGCGACATCCTTGAGGAGCGTTATTCAAGGGCCCAACTACATCAATAGCCAATTTTTCCCAAGCCATTGTTGGAGTAGGCACAGGACAGAGTGGATCTACATGGGTATTAGCCGTTTTATCATGCTGGAGGCAGGTGGAACAGGATTTGATGGCATTTTCCACTTGACAGTCCATGCCAGGCCACCAATACAAGTCTCTCAGCCTTTGCTTTGTGCGCACCATCCCTTGATGAGTGGCATGCGCCAACTGGATGAACTTTAATTGCAACTTTTCTGGAATGATCACTCGATGTGTGCCCCGAATTACGTAACCATCGTGTACAGACAGCTCATTCCGAAGACGGTGAAAAGGAGCTATAGCGGAGCTTTTGACACCACGAGGCCACCCCTTTTCAATGCAAACCTTCACCTGTTGAAGAATAGGACAGGCATCACACGTAGACTTAAGCTCCTCTACAGTAACAGCTGCAAACTCAGGAGACAGTAATGCCACCATCTCAGGCTCTTGCTCTTGGCTGTAATCAGTGGCAGGAAGGGGAAGTCTGGACAAACAATCAGCTGTCACATTGTCTTGGCCAGGCTTGTATTTCATGCTGTAATTAAAACACAAGAGGCGCGCAGACCATCGAGCAAGTCTCATGCCTGCACGTCCAAGACCCTTTGTGGAAAGCAGCGTGGACAAGGGACTGTGGTCAGTGCAAAGAGTAAAGTGGGGGCCCCAGAGGTAGGTACGCCACTTTTCGGTCGCCCACACACACGCCAAGGCCTCCTTTTCTGTTGTAGAGTATTTCCTTTCGCAATCTGATGATGTTCTAGATGCAAAAGCAACTGTTCTTTCAGTAGCTCCATGACTCTGGGTCAGCACTGCACCAATGCCATAATCTGAAGCATCTGTAGTGACTGTTGTCGGTAAAGAAGGATCAAACAGTGCCAGGGCTGAGCTAGTAGCGATCAGATGTTTTAGGCGGTTGAAATGTTCCTGAGCTTCATCAGTCCAGCAAAAGCCAATAGACTTTCGAAGCAGTGCACGGAGAGGTTCTACCAATGTTGCATAGTTGGGAATAAATTTTGAATACCAGCCGGCAAGTCCAAGAAAAGAACGCAAGGACCGTGCATC
Source organism: Schizopygopsis pylzovi (assembly GCA_027422435.1). Lineage (NCBI taxonomy): Eukaryota > Metazoa > Chordata > Actinopteri > Cypriniformes > Cyprinidae > Schizopygopsis > Schizopygopsis pylzovi. The sequence goes on from CM049819.1 coordinate 1,296,871, forward strand.
GTGAGGGGGAGGTGCTTGCTGTATAGCTAGAACGTGATCTGGATTTGGATGCAAGCCTGAAGCGGAAATGACATGGCCAAGGAATGGTAACTCAGTTTTCCTGAAGCGGCACTTTTCTATATTAAGCTTTAAACCACAGTTTTGCAACCGCTGTAGAACGGACTGAAGTCGTTTCTCATGTAGCTCTGGATTGTCACTGTAGACAATGATGTCATCTAGATAACATTGCACACCATCCTGACCAGACAAGATTTGTGACATCATCCTTTGAAATGCACTGGGTGCTGAGGCCAGCCCATAAGGGACACGTGTAAAATGATAAAGTCCATCATGGGTAACAAAAGCCGTTAGATCCCTACTATCCTGATGCAAGGTCACTTGGTGGTATGCATTCTGGAGGTCTATTGTAGAAAACATAGAAGCCCCACGCAATTCTGTAAAAACTTCCTCGATATGTGGCAACGGGTGACTATCTATGATGACAGCTTTGTTTGGCTCTCTTAAGTCAACACAAAGTCGAATTCCTCCAGATTTCTTTTGAATGGCCACCAATGGTGACACCCAAGGAGACGAGTCCACTTTTTCTATGATACCTTCCGATTCCAGTCCCTTTATCTCTTGCGATACTGCATCTCTCACTGCAAACGGCAGTCTACGCAATTTCTGTTGGACTGGTGGCACATCTGAACGCACATTCACTTTGTGTACAAAGCCAGCAGCCAAACCCAAAGGCTCAGTGTAATTCACAGCAACTTGACCGTTCCCTTCAGAAGATGCGATAGATCCATTCCGTATATCAAGATGCAATGCAGTGAAGAGATCCATACCAAGTAATGGTGTTCCACCTGGTACAATGTAGAATGAAGCCTGTGCATGGTGAGACTGATAGCTAACAGTAAAGGCAAGGCACCCCAAAACTGGAATAGTCTTCTTCAAATATGTCACTAGTTGAACATCAGCCACAGTAAGGGACATATCTGAGAAGTGTTGACGGTACAGATGCTCTGGGAGGATGGAAACAGCTGAGCCAGTATCCACAAGCAGTTCAGTGTCGACTGATTTCCCACCCTCAGTGTGCAAAGAAACAGTACATGTAAAATGTTGTTTCTGTTTCAGAGGCATTTCAACGCTTAAGACCGTTAACTCAGGCACAGCAACTTCTTGGACATTGCAGGTAGATGCAGACCTACGACAAACTCTCGCGAAATGTCCAACTTTACCACATTGTCTGCAGTTTGATTGTTTAGCTGGGCATTTAGGGTAGTTTGCTAAATGTGATGTAGTGCCACAGCGGAAGCATGTTTTTGCATCAAGTTTTTTCTGTGATACATTTGATGGCATCTGGTGAGAAAATGTGGACTTACGCTGTCGCCACCGCTGCTTTGCACCCTCACGTGAGCCAGTATGCACCACTTTAACTGAAGTTTCAGTGCGCTCCATAGCTTTAGCTTCAGCTACTGCAGACTCAATTTGTCCTGCGATTGTGATCGCCTTTTGCAGAGTGAGGTCCGTTTCCAACAACAGACGTTCCCTTATTCGTGAAGTGCATGTCTTCTCAACGATCTGATCCCTAATCATATCGTCCGCGAGCGCGCCAAAATCGCAGGTCACCAGTAGCTCGCGCAGCGCAGCCACATACTGCACGATCGGTTCACCGAATCTCTGAGCGCGCTGGCGAAATTTATTTCTTTCAGCGACCACGTTCACTTTCTGTACAAAAAATGCTCGTAAAGCAGTCAGCGCCGTCTCATATCCATCATTTGCCACGGTGAGTGTATAAAAAATCCTCTGTCCCTCCGTACCCAAGCAATGAATAAGCAAAGCACGCTTTCTTTTTTCTGCAATGTCCTCTTCCGACAATGCAGTCACGTAGTTATCAAACATACGAATCCATGCATTAAACGGTATAGTCGGCTCACCAGGCGTGTTCAAAAAAGCAGGAGGAGGCGAGAGAGCAAGAAGAGCCATCCTCGTCGCCAATATGTTGTGTATTCCTCAGTAATGAACTTCAGGACCACCAGTCACGAACTTACTACTCTCTTTATTTACTTCTTCATCACATCTAGGTGCCGTCGCTACCACTGGGATATTAGCGACACCTACTGTTCATGCATGTATCTCAATACACCACAAGTGTATCATTCAACATGGATCAGATGTTTATTCAATGTTTACTTCATGCTGATAAGACTGCACTCCTGCTTCGCTTTAACTTAAAAAGCGACTAAACAGTCACTAAACAGCCCCAAAACTGTTATTATCGCTTGGAAATCTTAATAAAACTAACATAATTCGATTTTGTAGCTGAGCCAAACCAGACAGTTATTGATGTGCACAGCACAGACTCAATGATGACTGAGTAGATCTGTTTCAGCAGCTCCTGTGGCGGGTTAATCTTCCTGAGCTGGCGAAGGAAGTACAGCCTTTGTTGGGCTTTATTTTTACAACGGAGGTGATGTGAGTGTCCCAATTCAGGTCCTGAGAGATGATGGATCCCAGGAACTTAAAGTCTCCACTGCAGGCACAGTGCTGTCTATTGGCGCTTTTCCACTGCATGGTACGGTACGGTTCGGCACGGCTCGGTACGGTACGGTACGGCTCAGTTCGGGTCGGTTTGCATTTCCACCGCAGTTTAGTACCGCTATAGAGTGGGCGGGATTATTCACGCGTCGTTATAATTGCGCCGCCTCTACTGCCGTGACATCATCGTAAACGCGCCACAAACAAACTCACAACAAAGAAAGGAGACGGAATAGTGTTCTTCACTCTCGGCATGTGGATGTGTTTAACAGCAATGGAGAGGTCTATGAGAATGCTTGTGATTTACCCCAGCAGCAGAGACTGTGGTGACAGTGCCACGGGTTGTAGAGGAGGAGAGCAGAGATGTTCGTGCAGGTGTGCTGCATTACTTGATTAGTTAACTATTCATGCAGCGTGTTCTGTAAAGTGAATTATCAATAAACTTTTGAATATTTCAAAATGTACAATGTATCCCTTGTTTTTTTTATTTATGTGATGGTTTTTATAATCGCGGCATTAATCATTTGTCTTTTTCAAGAGGTTCATTACGTGATTATACAATGATACACATTTAATATAGTCTGGAGGTACACTTATTCGATCAGATTGTTTTTAATTGAAGCAAAACACAGATACAGAGGTAAAAATATAAACAGAAAACATACTCTGAAAATATAGCAAGTTCAAAAGTAACGTTATACATAAGGCTTTTCCTTCGGCGTCGTGCCATCAAGCTCTCGCTGGATCCGCTCCTCGGCTATCAACGAGAGGAACGTCTGAACTCCCTCAACAGACAACGACACTGCTATTTTGTGGTTGATGCAAAAATGTGCGTTTGTTTAAACAGAAGTTGCGTCCGATCCTTCGCTGGCTGTGCTGGTTTAAATCTAGCGGGTAGAGCGGTAGAGGAGGGTCTCGTGTCGCAAGTTCAGTGACGCAGTAATGACGATTTTCTCCGGCCATTCAGTGATCAGCAGAGTTTACACGTCACGTTTTGGTAACGGTACGGCTCGATGGAACCTCGACCGAAGTGGTACTAAAAAAGTATCAGGTACCAGGTACAGTACCCAGTGGAAAACCCCCCAAAAGTGAACCGTACCGTACCGTACCGTGCCGTACCATGCAGTGGAAAAGCGCCATATGATGGTGAGTGCGGAGAGTGCAGGGGAATTTATCCTGAGGTCTATTATCATCTCCACTGTTTTGAGCGTGTTGAGCTCCAGGTTGTTTAGACTGCACCAGACAGCCAGCTCTTTAACCTCCTGTCTGTAAGCAGACTTGTAACCGTCCTGGATGAGGCCGATGAGTGTGGAATCGTCTGCAGACTTCAGGAGCTTGACAGAGGGGTCTGTAGATGTGCAGTCATTGGTGTAGAGAGAGAAGAGTAGTGGGGAGAGAACACATCCCTGAGGGGCACCAGTGTTGGTGGAGCGGGTGTTTAACATGAATTTCCCCAGTATAGCTGCTGCCTATCTGTCAGAAAGCTGGTGATACACTGACAGATAGAGCTAGGGACAGAGAGCTGGGTTTATTTCGTCTGAGGGGTGTAGGGATGATGGTGTTAAAGGCAGAACTAAAGTCCACAAAACAGGATCCTCACACAAGTCCCTGATTTGTTCAGGTGTTTCAGGATATAATGTAGTCCAATGTTGACTGCATCATCCACAGACCTGTTTGCTTGGTAAGCAGGGGGTGCATTAAGAGTCCTGTGATGTCCTTCAGATAAGCCAGAACCAGTTTTTCAAATGACTTCATGACGACAGATGTTGGAGCCAAAGGTCTGTAATCATTAAGTCCTGTTATCTTGGGTTTCTTTTAAACCGGGATGATGGTGGAGTGTTTGAAGCATGAGTTCCAGTGATCTGTGAAGATCTGTGTGAAGATGGGGGCTAGCTGGTCAGCACAGGTTTTCAAGCAGGCTTGTGTCTCACCGATGGGTGTGGGGGATGGGTGTGGGGGATTTCAAATCTACAATAAAACTAATTCAGGTCTTCAGCAAGTTGTTGATTCACCTCAGTGCTGGGGGGTGGTGTCCTGTACTTGGTGATGGCTTTCAGGCCTTTCCACACTGAAGAGGAGTCACTGGAAGTGAACTGTTCTTCCAGCTTTTTAGGGTACGTCCTTTTTTGCTCCTTTTATAAGTGCAATATAAAGGTAAAAAAGTGGAGATAAGTTTAGAAGTCAGAATGCCAGTCTGACAAGACGCAACGCGTTATGACAATGACATCTGCATCTGTGACGTTTGAACTGTATGACTGATCGTTACAAAAGCATGCATCAAATACACTGAACACACAAGCTCAAATGTGTGTGACATGCTAGAACAACCTCACTAGTTCTTAAGAACAAACTCTTCTTTTGATTTTAATGGAAGCTGAACACACACATTTGAGTGTCTTATTTTCCTTTTAATAGCGGTTGCCAAATCTACTAGAAGGAAAATACTTCCACCTACTGCATGTCATAGGCATTACAGCTGACATAAAATAAGGATCAGGCTGAGGAGAGCCGATATGGTCAGTAAAATAAATATAGTTTGATCTGCCCCGATCCTTGAGATCGGCTCGGGACTTCCCTACTTTTAATAAATTATTAAACAGACTGTCAGTTATTTGCTTATGTGTGAAATATAAAGTAGACTATGTTCAATAAGGGTAATTTTTTCTCATTTTATGTCAGCTCACAAAAGCGCTTCTCATTTCTCTTTCTTGTTGGTCTGCTGTCACAGGTGATTGGTGTGATGCAGGGCTCCTCATCTTCTGTTTTAAAAGCTGCAAAAGTGGCCCGTCCTAACGTGACAGCTTTCGCCTTCATGAGCAGCAGCGTGAACCCCGTCCTGTACGTGTTTGCCGGCAGCTCTCACATCCGTCAGGCTGGTCTGGGCTTCATGGCCAAACTCTTCGAAGGAACCAACTCGGAGTCGGCCTCCACCCGCAGCAGTCGCGGCTCTAATGCAGAGAGCTCTGTTTTCACCAAGCTGTCCGTCAAACTGAGTCGTAAAGGGGACGGGGCGAGAGACGAGACCCCTGGTGCTGAAGACGAGACCATGACAGATGTGCAAAACAGAGACGAGATGAAGACCCTCACCACCCTGCATTAAAGTGCTCATATCTATTCTCCTGAGGTCCATTTATGTTAGCAAATGTTGTTGTACTTGTAAAGGAATTTTCCTTTCTGGACAGTAATCAAACAGTGAGACATAGATTCAGATGTATGTATTATATGTTTTCTTCTCGTAGTTAGATAAGCATTCTTTGTGTGATGATTTACTATGATTGAGAAGTGATAGAGGTAAGGAAACGCAGATGGTCAAGGGGGCATTTGCCTCCCTTTTCTGTATAACCATCAATCGGTAAACAAACTGGTATCTTTCCCTCTAGAGGAGGGAAGGAGGAGGCCTTGGAAGGAAAGGACTATAAAACAGACCAAAACTGCTTTCCCTTAGCGCTCTTGCTCTCTTGCTACTTCTTATCTCTGGCTCTCTGGCTCTCTTCTTATCTCTCTCTCTCTCTATCTCTCTCTCGCTCCTGACTGACTTACAGCTATGTATGTTAGAACTGAGGGATCTTCTCTTGCAAGGGAATAAATACCTTTATTATTATAATTTGGACTCAGAGTTTGTCTCTTACTCAGTGATGATGTTTGTTAGAAAATTGCCACAACAGTTTGGTGTCAGATAGTGGGATTCCTTGGACGTAACTTCTGGACCTGACAGCGGACGGAGGCTGATCACCTTGGAGCTGAAAAGTTCCAACCCTACCTCGCAAAAAAGATTCAGAGACGAGGGACCGTTCCGCTGTTGGGACCGGAGGGATCGACCACTGGAATCAAAAAGAACCCAGGTGGCACAAAACGACATCTCTGGTAAGAAACAATTAAATTCAATTTAATTAGGGTGAAATTCAGTTTAAAGAGTGAAATTGAACCATATTGGCTGAGATTTGTTTCTGTGGTAGAGTAATCTGAGCAACATTCAGATTAGGTAACCTGAGATTAATTTGAGATCTGTACGGATCAAGAGGGTTTCAAACAGGTACCGAGGACTCTGGGCACGAACGTTCAGATAGGTAACCTGAGATTAATTTGAGATCTGTACGGATCAAGAGGGTTTCAAACAGGTACCGAGGTTAATTGGGGTTAGGAAAAATCGAAAGATTTTGATAAATCACAATTAAGAGGGCACTAATAGTGCAACCCGACCCGATTGCGGGATAAGAGAAAATCGGATCTGCTGGAGACGTCTAGCAGATTAAATAAGCGTGCGCGAGCAAATCCACGGGAAAGCAGAAGACAGCCAGTATGGGGATATCTCAGAGCAAGTTTGTGAAATATGATACACCGGTGTACTACCAAATTAAAAAATGTATTATGGTCAGAAATGTATGCAAGATATTGAAAAATTAATCAAGCATCATGATTTTCCCGAAGAGGGAACATTGAGTAAATATGAAAATACGGTGTACTACCAAATGAAAAAACATTATGGTCAGAAATGTATGCAAGATATTGAAAAATTAATCAAGCATCATGATTTTCCCGAAGAGGGAACATTGAGTCTCACAAAACTGAAAGTGGTTTCAACAACCAGGTTGTTGTTGCAAATGTGTTAAACATGTATGTAAAAAAAAAATGTGAACAAACAGTAGATTGTTGGCTAAAGGAAGTAGATGGTTGGCTCAAGGAAGTAGATGGTTGGCTCAAGAAAGTTAGCAGGAAGGAAAAAAGCAAGTGCAGAAAGTTAGCAGGAAGGAAAAATGAAAAGTGTGAAAGTCTATTTGTATGTGTCTGCACGACCAGAACCGAATGACCCACAGTATGTTTGTGTTTCCCACATGAAAATACGGTGAGGCCGGCACCGCCAAAACACCCATCTACCCAATAGCCCAGCTGGATGCATTGAAATTCGCCCCGACCTCGACTGTTTCTCCGTCCAAGACAACCGCAGCGCGAGACGCTGAATGAACAAGCACGAGCAGCGCGAGTGACAGAGGGGGAGACAGATGCAGCTGGCTGCTGTACAGATTAAAGCAGCACGAGCAGCGCACAAATGTGGACTGTGTGCGAGGGGTGAACATGACTTTTCTGGCTGCACGGAGTGCAGGGTGTCCAAGAACCATGGACACTGGGCACAGGATTGTCCAGAGGCGCGTAAGGCGGATTGAAACGAGAGGAACGGAGAACAGGAGAGGAGAGGGCGGGTGACAGGCATTCAGCCAGCTACGAAAAAGGGAAGTAAAAATTTATTGACACACACACACAACACGCTCACATACACTGATTCAAATACCGCTCTCTGCAATGAAGACATGCTTGCAAACCCTTTTATGTGTGAGTGTGTGTAAGTTTTGAATAAGGCTATCTGCAATGAAGACATGCTTGCAAACCGTTAAATGTGTGACTGTTGAAGTTTTGAATAATGTTAGTTGACTGATGAATGTCTGAGAATGTACAAAAGTTTAGGGTTTTAAGGCTACAGAGATATCCCATGTTAGTTGACGGGACAATGATAGACTTTATGGTTGATTGTGAACCAAGAATGACAGATTTAGTGTTGGAAAGCACTTGAAGTCAGGGCATTGAAACATGCGTTGTTGTACTCTGAAACCTGTCCAGTTCCGTTAATGGCCAGGGATCTAATGTGTAAATTAAAATCTGAAACTCACTGCTGGTTTGGGAGTTATTGAAGAGTAACAGCAGATTAGTTGTGCAAAATTTTAGCCACAGTGGGCATACGAGTGGCAGATAACGGATTCTGATTGGGCACAAAAGATTTTGAAATTGGCAAAGATCGAACAGTATCAGTATTAGTATCAATGAATTGCATTCATTGATATATGCATATATCAATATGAGGAAGAGTGGATTAACGGGGCAGAAAATGTTTTTGACAAGGTTTGATAAGATTTTCTGGAATGAAAATGTGTGTGCGCTTTCAGCTTGCCTGTCAGAAAAACAAATGCAGTTGTTTTTGATAACAGAGGACCCTGCGCTCCACTTATCACTAACGAAGGCCACTGAGCAGAAATGTTTGTGAGAAAAGGCATGAGAGCCACAGAAGGGCTGAAAAGGGAAGAGGGGAGAAACACATTGAAGTATATAGATGATTTATTGATTTGTGCACGAGATGAGGTTACGTGCGTGGCTGACACTGTAACTCTCTTGAACCATCTGGCGAGAGAGGGTCACAAGGTCAGTCTGACAAAGCTACAGTTTGTGAAGCAGGAAATAATTTGTTTTGGGTCACACTAACACCAAACAATAAAGCTATCTCTGAGAAACGCATAAAAGCCATCAAAGATGTACCAAGACCTTTAACAAAGACAATTGTTATCATTCTTGGGAATGTGTGCATATTGTCGAACGTATATTCCAAATTATGCACTTCTTGAAAAGCCCTTGAGAGCCCTGACAACAGGGAAAGGGCTGAGGTCATGTGACAAGATTGAAAGGCCTTTTGTTACACAGATGGTCCCACACGCGGTCTCCATGATTTTGCAAGAGCAGAGAACATCACATTTATCAACAGCCCGATGGCTGAGGTATCACACGATTTTGCTTGACATGCCAAATGTAACGGTGAAAAGATACACCACTGTTGTCTATCAGTCTTGGAACAGGTGTGTACACCACGTCCAGACCTGTTGGACACACCTTTAGAAAACTGTGACAATGTCCTCTTTGTGGATGGGTCGGCGTCCAAAGATCCACAAACAGGCTTGAATAAGGTTGGTTTCGCGGTGACCACTGAATTTGAAGTCGTAAAGTCTGGCAAATTGCCATCAAATTATTCGGCTCAGGCAGCCGAATTGGTTGCTCTGACAGAGGCGTGTAATCTTATGGCAGACAAGTGTGTGACAATTTACACAGACTCGCGTTATGCTTTTGGGGTCACTCACGACTTTGGGGCGCTTTGGAAGCACCGAAATTTTTTGAAGTCGGATGGACATCCGATATTAAACGCAGCTCTGGTGGCTAAGCTTTTGGAGGCCATTCTTTTACCAGACAAGGTCGCGATCTGTAAATGCGCAGCGCACACTAACGATAAAAGTTTTATCTCCACAGGAAACGCGAGAGCAGACGCGGCAGCGAAGGCCGCGGCAGCACAGGAGACAAAAGAAACAACTTGTGCTTTGGTATCTGTGACTAACCCTGATATTTCCCCTTGTTTACAGAGTATGCAGTCTTTTTCCACAGGAGCGGAAAAACAACGATGGAGGTCGTCTGGCTGCAGTCTCCGGGGGGGTGTATGGATGAGTGTTGATGACATTCCTTGTTTGCCCAAACACTTCTTTCAGCATTATGCTAAGTTGACACATGGGTTGGATCATGTGTCAAAAGCGGGTATGATAATGCAGATGAGGAAATTATGGTTTACAAAGGGGTTACAGTGTTTGCTGAAAATTTTTGCAAAAGATGTGTCACTTGTAAACACACACAATGAGGCTAGGGGAATAAAAACACCCTTGGCATCTCAACCAGCACCGGCAGGCCACCATTCATGGGCATAGAAGGGGTAAACAAAGGCTGCCATCAAAGGATGTGTGTGAGAATGACATGTTGAATTACTGCAGGGAGGTGTCTTGTCGTTTGTCAAATATTTCTGTGCAGGTAAAAGCTGCCCAGGGGAAGGTTGCTGAGAGATTCCTGCACGAGGTCAGACCTGGTGATTTCGTGGTGATTCGTGATCACAGGAGAAAGAGCTGGAAATCGAAAAGGTGGCTAGAGCCTTTCCAGGTGCTTCTGGTGACGCACACGGCAGTGAAGGTCGCAGAGAGGGCTACGTGGGTTCACGTTAACCATGAAGGAGGGTGCCGCCCATTGCGGAGGCGGAGCAATTGCTGGAGGAGGTTCAACGCGAATGTCAATAAATGCTAAGATCCAGTTTGAAAAACCCTTGCATTGCAGCTGTGTGTTTAGGCGGAACCAGATATCAGCAGCAAGGAGGAGACAACTTTGATTGCGCAACCGGCATACGGGTGGACACTGTAATCAACAGAACAGATAAGACTCTTAGTGTTTCAAAAACAGTACTTTCTCACATTCTTTGGTCATAACAGCATCTTTTGATAAAGAGTAACTGAGAGAACGGAGCGTCCAAGACCGTGGCACCCATTCAGAGTAACAGGAATGTGTGGCCTGTATAAAACCACATGTATAATGACTTTGTTGTCAGTGACAATTTGCTTGGTAATACTACACTTCACAACAGGTCTGAAGGTGTTACCAACAGGAGATCAGACCAACAATATGATGACACAAGTAGCGGAAGTTACAGTGAAATGTGTTAATTGAGTTATGATGTTTCTATTTTTTTTTCTTAAGAATGATTGGTATGTAAAGAAGGTTAAAAGCAGCAGTTATCCGTGTACGAGAGGACGTACAAGGAGAGGGGTTGAAACTGAGGGATTTTCTACATACTTTTAATATTTACATTTTATATTACAGGAGTAACTCAACAGTGATAAATTGATATGTTTATTTCCTACTTTGAACTATACTTTTCCTTATTTATACTATTGTGACTGAGGGTTCGGTTTAACCGAGAGTGCGACAGCAATGCCTGTCCATTTAGCCCGGCGATAGAATGAAATCTTTACTATGTTTGCTAAACATTTACAGCCTAAGCATTTTTCAAATATTCAAAAAAACTTACTTCACAGGTTCAAGAAGAGTGATCATTTATGTGAAAATCAGAGATGAAGAGTATAAGTGTGATGTAATGGCTTGAACTTGTATTTATTATTATTTGTACTATTATTATTACAATGTTTGATTAATCAGTTATCAGAGAATGATAAACAGAGAGGAATTGTAAAGGAATTTTCCTTTCTGGACAGTAATCAAACAGTGAGACATAGATTCAGATGTATGTATTATATGTTTTCTTCTCGTAGTTAGATAAGCATTCTTTGTGTGATGATTTACTATGATTGAGAAGTGATAGAGGTAAGGAAACGCAGATGGTCAAGGGGGCATTTGCCTCCCTTTTCTGTATAACCATCAATCGGTAAACAAACTGGTATCTTTCCCTCTAGAGGAGGGAAGGAGGAGGCCTTGGAAGGAAAGGACTATAAAACAGACCAAAACTGCTTTCCCTTAGCGCTCTTGCTCTCTTGCTACTTCTTATCTCTGGCTCTCTGGCTCTCTTCTTATCTCTCTCTCTCTCTATCTCTCTCTCGCTCCTGACTGACTTACAGCTATGTATGTTAGAACTGAGGGATCTTCTCTTGCAAGGGAATAAATACCTTTATTATTATAATTTGGACTCAGAGTTTGTCTCTTACTCAGTGATGATGTTTGTTAGAAAATTGCCACAACATACTCTCAGTATCCCAACTGAAATTATATTATATTCTGCTGCTGCTGTTTCAGAATAAAAAGAGTCTTATTTTCTCTGTCTAAATACTTGATTGTGATTGGCTGGAATGTGAGAATTAAAACTTGTTACTTTTTTTAGAAGATTTTGTTTATGAAAAGTCTAAATGTGTTTAATTTCTTACTCCTACAGTTTACTGTGTTTTTAGTTTGCTTGTTTAGAAAACATGAACACATTTGCATGTATACACATCCTCGTTCGTTTGCTTACGTCCACACCATATTTAGACGTTCAGACTGGACTATATTTACATATCTGATGTGAAACAATGAGTGTTATTGATCAAGTCATATTCATTACATACACGTCTTATTTGTTAGTATTAATAGTTTGACTCCTAAAATCATCAATGAACAAATATATATTTAAATATATCTTTTTAAAGTATGTCAGTGTATTTTTTCTTACTTTCATGGGAATCAAATTCTAAACATTTGCAATAATCAATGTAGATAATGAATAGTTATTTGTGCTTATTCATCAGCTCCCTTTTATTAAACCAACAACAACAACAACAACATCATCATCAACAACAACAACAACCTGAAAATGTTTTTAAATATGATTTTTATTTTTGCTCACTGTTGAAATTTAATGATAATTCAAAATAATCAAATAAAATGAGATTGCTGGTTTTACAGGATTTTATTTGAGCTGCTGTTGATGACATTTATGTTTTAAGTTTTACTTTTATATTTTGCACAAGCATTGTAAATATTTTACATCCAACCTTCTCTGTTTAAAGAATAAACAATATTCAAATTAGCTAAAGCACATAATGCTGGTGATTAATATAGTGATTATAGTCATTTATAATCTAAAGATATGATTTATCAATAATATAAGAGCTAAAGAAGAATTCACTCCAGCAAACAGAGATCCTTGAAACACAAATAATAAACTTACATTACTAATTATATCATAATAAAACAGAAAGAAAACATTATAATAGTATATCTAATAATGAATATATATGAGTGTAAATATGTTACGAGCTATTCTGGCCATCGAGACTCTTAATATGGAGCAAACCCACAGGAATCACACGGATACATCAACAGAAATTCACCCATCTGCAGAAAAACAGACCTTCAACAGAACAATTCATACAGTTTACAGTGCAGTCAATAACAGTTATTGTTTTGAACTATATGAACAAACATCTGAGCAAAATATTTCTGCTTTTAACCTTCAGGTGCAACTGTCTGCTGAGTTAGATATTATTATATGTGAAATTATTGCTTTACAACATGATTAATTGAGTTAAAGGAACACACAAGCATTGTATCTCTTACATTAAAGGTCTGTTAATATCTGCTGCAGATGAAGTTGAGTTTGTGGGTTTCAGGACGGCTGATCCAGCGCTGATCTCCTCCAGACTGAACTGCTCCTTTTCTCTTCTCAAGTCTGCAGTTTTCTGGTGTCGTTCCGTTCCCTGGAGCCCAGTTCTGATAGCACACGATCTCTCCACTCACCCAGAGCCACATGTTCATGATACAGTAGTTGTGTAAACCCAACCACACCTCCGCAGTAGATGCTAGTTTAACCACGTTCATCACACGACGCTGAATCTCTTCTGAATGAACCGAGACCAGATCCACATGATTCTGTCTGCAGTATCTCAGAGCTTCAGACCAGGTCAGATTCTCTCTGATCACCATCAGTTCAGGATCTGGAAATAAAACTAAGCACAAGCAGAAACTAGAGAGAGACTGATCAAAAACAACATACAGAACAAACACTGGATGAATTTGTCATGTCAGACATGCAGCGTCAGCTTTAAGAGATCTGGAGGTGATGATGATGGATTGTGTTTTGTGAGGATCTACTCACCTTCATGACACACAAAAGGAAATGTATTGGTACAAGAGATGTCAATCCATCGTCCCTGAACATTATGTTCAACAGCTGTACAGTTTTCACCTCCTCCATAATTATTAGGTTCACCAGTGTCCCAGTATCTGAATGAGGAGTTACTCTGATCTGACCACTGCCATGAGTCTCTGAACAGACCGATCCAGACATGTGATCCAGAAAACCCTTTATCACTAATGATCTTCTGAACCTGTAGACTCTCATTCTGGTTCCTCACACTGACCAGATCAATGTGATTCTGTCTGCAGTAACTCTGAGCGTCTCTCCAGTTCATCGTCTGATTGACAAAGACGAGTCCTGTGTTCACTTTAAGAAGAAACAACAAAAATATTAATAAATCAGTTTGTTTGTTATTCTTATGCTGCTTTATGGTTTGGATGTGAACAGTAGCAGTGGTGGAAACATCAGAAACACGTCATTCAATTTGATCTGCTTCTACAGCTAGTGATGTATTGAATACTCACAATATATTCAGGATTGTTTTAAAGATGAAACATATTTAACATGAAGTAACATCTGTGAATATCATGGAGATTTTAAAGCTCTTTCTGTTTGTTCATTATGTTTCTATAACACTGGATTCAGACATGAAGAGTCGGATGAGAGAAATGTCAAACAGAGGACATTGTTACACAGCAGATAAAATATTAAATATAGTCCCAGAAGATATTACTCGGACGGTCATTTAGAAATCAATACAGTTGATGCTCTATTGTTTTATGTTTTAATGGACTAAACTCAATCAACAAGCAAACATTAATATTTGTGTTTATATACTGAAGTTAAAAACATCAAGCTGTATCACCTCTAATCTTCGCTGTAAAGTAATTATTAATATTATGATCATTATCAAATGATTATTATGATGATTAACTACTATATCCATACCCGTCTCTCTTTCTCTCTGATTTTGTTTCTCCTTTAATATTTTCAATTGCATGTTCTTATTGTGACAACTTACTCTTAGAAACAAACAAACCAATAAACAACCAATAAATATATAAATAAACAAATACATATATATTAATTGACTTTTTTTATTTATTTTTTTATATTGTTTATACAGAAACGGTTTTAAAACTGAAAATGTGACACTGTCTGTTCTATATTCACAATTAAATTAAAAAGTAATCTTTAAATGTACAGCTATAAATTAACGGTGTTGTGATTTTAAATAGCTGCACTCACTGTTGTTGCAGATGAAATACCGGATATCAGTACATGGCAAATCCGCAAATTGTCCATTCAGCATCATACCACAATGACTGCTTTCTGGTTCTCCAGGAGCCCAGTCCAGATCGAGCGCAGGTTCACCTGCAGACCAGTGCCATTCATCACGACCCGTCTTCTGCAGCCCGATCCACACACGTCTATCATTCAGACTCTTCTTCAGCTCGTTCATGTCGTTCATGTCGTCAGCGGTGGCCAGATCTGTGTATTTCTCTCTGCAGTATCTCTGAGCTTCAGTCCAGGTCTTCATCTCATTTATAAAGTGATACTGACGCTGAACACATTCAGATACGGAGCAGAGAGCTGTGAAAGAGACGCTTCGCTTTAATGCTTTTCAGAACTGAATAAACAAAATTAAACTAGAAACCACAAACACACTCACCAATGAGAAGGAGGATAAAATATAGAGTTTGGACCATTTCTGAAGAGAAATATACAGAAAAACTCAGATTTTAAATAGCCGCTGATTCATTTGGTGTAAAACATTATTTCAGTAATAACTAAAAATCCATCTTTACAGGAACATAAATGGAAGAATTACTTTGCAAAACAGATAAACGCCACTTTCAAAAAAAAAATATATTGTCGCTGTATTATTCTTATTTGAGCAGTTTTGTCAAATCTGATTAAAAGTAATCGAGGATGGATCATTTCGATGAACTTGATGAACCTGTGATATCTTCTTCAGGGCGTAAAAGAAAAATAAAAGCTGAATGTTTTCACTGAACCTTGAAAAAGCAACGCGTCACAATGTTGAGGGAAAAGCTCATTATAATGCGTGTAAATGAATCACATCCATAATCTATGATCACAATAACAACATTTGTCAGGCATCTACATCATCTGAGGAGAGTTTTTACTCTAAAACATGAAATGTGGAGTTATCTGCTTTTGCTATAAAACAAACTTTTAATATGTAAAAATAAATATACTTTCAATTAACTTTAATTTGGTAAATTGTCTGTATTTGTTGATTTAGTATTACTTAATCAAAACAACCCAACTGCAGTTTGACTTATATTAATTTGAATGTTCAATAAAAAAGTGATTTCTGAAAAACAAATGGAGTTATTGTTTTTTTGCAAACACACTCTTCAAGAAAATATTAATATCTCAGTTGAATTCTATTTAAAGCATTAACATGTGAGTTGTTCTTACTTTAGAAGTGATGTGTTTCTGTCCTGGAGTCTGATGTTTCTGTCTGCAGCTTCAAACTATGTGATTATTATCTGTCATTCAGCATCATATCACGATTCAGAGATTGAAGATTGTATTCGTCACATACACAATTATACAGAATATAACCAGCAGTGAAATGTAAGTCAGGTCCGATCCATGGACAGTGCAGTTATGCGGAATACAACACAAGAGAATATACATAAATATAGGTATGAAAAAAATGAACATATCATTTGTTTATTTCTCTAAAAAAAGCCCTTTTCATTCTTCTTCCTCATTCATATGTTTCTCTTTCCTTGTTCTTCTATGTGTCGGTCATTCTGTGGAAGTGTGTTCATTTGAATGTGGTGGAGACTGGAGGTCTGTATGTTCTATAATGACGTACTGTATTTACATCTCAGCTTCACAGGAATAATCCACCTCAACATTATTTATCTTTTTTTTGTATTATTTCAGCTTCGATACTGTCAGTCAGGCCCGGAGTGTCCATCGGGAGAATTCCCGCTCATATATTGGGCCTGCTTTAAAAAAAAAATGTATTTATATTTTAAAAAATGCACAGAATAATGTATATGCGTGTTAAGTTACTGTGTGACTGATAACTAAGCTAATAACACTAGATTTGAATTTAACATTAAAATGTGACGTTTTCTGTTGTCAGAGCGCGCGCGCTCTCTCTTCCTCTACACAAGCGCGTGTCCCGGGTCGTTGCAGACAAACCGAAACATCAATGCTGTGGTGGTGTGAGTCGTGAGTTAGCGAGAGTGCGCTAATGTAGCACTCCTGGAAAGAAGTGTGAAAGGATTAAAGAAAAGATGCTGTGTGATGGCTTCACGTGTCTGCATTTACTGAGAATGAAGCACATCACGTGCGCGCACCCTGACCCAGCGCACGATGACGTCATGCAAGTATGACGAATGAAAATAATTAATTTACTAAACGCACAAAATATATCATCCTTCTCATAAACACAAATAACGAATTAAATACTATTTTACAATATTAGAAAAATAACATTAACCAGTTTTTATATTAACTTTGGGAACTTCATCACCATATCACACCTGTGTGTGCGCGCATGCATGTGCGTGTATGTGTGTGTGTGTGTGGTGTGTGTGTGTGGTGTGTGTGTGTGTGTGTGTGTGTTTGTGTGTGTGTGTGTGTGTGTGTGTGTGTGTGTGTGTGTGTGTGTGTGTGTGTGTGTGTGTGGTGTGTTATGTCTGTGTCTGTGTGTGTGTGTGTGGGGATATATATATGTGTGTCTGTGTGTCTGTGTGTGTGGTGTGTGTGTGTGTGGGTGGTGTGTGTGTGTGGTGTGTGTGTAGGAATGTTTGGAAGCGTGATGGGGAAGGCAGATGGTCTCTTCATAAGGGACGTCTGGTCCAGATGGCTGGTGTGTATTTGGTGGTCCAGTGACTTGCGCACTGATCTCACAACACACGCAAATGCTGAAAACGCCAAAGAGTCGAATGTGTAACTGCACACGCATCTTCTGATGTGCTCTTCTCGATCTGCATGTGCTGATATCTCGGTCTAGCTGGCAAGGCCCTTGTTCACAAGTGGGTCACCGCTGGATATTTCTGCATTTGCTCTGGACCTGCAGATAAAGCAGCAGAGGCGAGCAGTGAAACAGCTAGAGGACGAACTAAATACTTCAGATTCTGATTAGCAAGATGAGCGGCACACGGTTAGCTCTTCTCTGTCTGATTGGGGCCCCCTGCTGGTTCTGGGCCAGAATGACACGGAGCCCATCGTGCTGGAAGGGAAGTGTTTAGTGGTTTGCGACTCCACTCCGACCACAGAACCCGCCGGGAACGCTTTGGGAATGTCGGTGCGCTCCGGAAGCGGCCGCGTCGCCTTCTCGGCTGTGAGGAACAACAACCACGAACCGTCTGAGATGAGCAACCGCACCATGACCATATACTTCGACCAGGTAACGATGCATGGAACATATGATCGTTCCTTCCTTGAGCTGCTTCATCAGCCGGTGCTGTAAAACAGACCGGACGCTCCTGGTCTCCTTGTGTCTTTCTGTACTCCATCAGGTTCTGGTGAACGTTGGGAGTCATTTCGATCCGGCACGGAGGTTTTTTTGGCTCCTAGGAAAGGAGTGTACAGCTTTAGTTTCAATGTGGTGAAAGTTTACAACAGACAAACTGTACAGGCGAGTCAAATCATCCATTCATCAACAAATACAGAGCCTCATGAGAGTTGTTTCATTAATATTAGTAGTCTTTTAAACATTTTTGGGAATATTTAAAGAGTAGTTCAGCCAAAAAATAACATGTGATGGAAATGTGCTCACCCTCAGGCCCTCCGAGATGAAGATGAGTGTGTTTCTTCATCAGGTTTGTAGAAATGCAATGGATGCTCTGCAGTCAGGGCCGTGTCTACCGTTGAGGTCCGGACCTCGGTATCTTTCCAATAACAGAAGTTGTAAAATAATTTCCTGATTTGGTGCTGCAAGGATTAAAAGCCAAGATAACAGATCTTCTGATCTGAGCCGTAGGGGTGTGTGATATATATCGTGTGCGATAATATCCTAATTGTTGTTTGAACGATGTGTGATTTGACATTATTGAGTATTATGCAAAAACAATTTACCCCCCCCCCCCCCCACAGCGTGTTCTTTCACTGCATGATTCAGTCGAATAAAATGCATTTAGAATGATCACAATATTCAGAAAATGTATAAATCTATACGACTTTATATAGTTAATACATTTCACATGAAGAATGTGTTTTTTTCTCCAATTCTCGTGATGGTCGAACTGTTGCAATAAATACTTTTTATGGCGCAGTTATATCAATGTGCGGACATCACTTTTTGTTCTTCTTCTCGAAAAAAATAACCAGATTGTAAATGTGACGTGCAACAGTTCTATGAATGTAAAGTTAATTAAGAGACTTATGTTTTAGACACCATATTGGCTGTTTTTGCTCTATTTCGCCAACAAAAATCATAGCAAGCACAGCCACAGCAATGTTTTGTGTCTCTGAGCAACATGACGGTGTTTCGTTCCTGAATTAATCAACCGTTTAAATGACTCGATTCAATGACTCACTTATTAACAGTGATTTGATGTCACCTAGTGGTGGCTTTAATTCCACATTTCGACTTTTTCACATTTTAAATCATTTCAAATATCAGAATTCAACGTTTTATGTTTAATATATAAAAACATTATTTGTGCAATTGTAATTGCATGTTAAATGCATTCATGTCTTGCGTTAAACAGTGTGTACATTAAACCTAAAAACCTGTAGTGTGTTTGTGAAAATTTAATTTCCTTGGTAACAGAAAAAATTCTTTTACTTTCCAAGAATTAAATGTAAACACCTTTCATTAAAAAAGCCCCAATTAAATTAAAAAATGGGAATAAAATGAAAAAAAACAAAAAAAGTATAACTTATTTAAAAAATAAAATTTTAATTTAAAAAAAATAAAAAATTAAATAACCAAAAAAATTTTAAAATTAATTAAAATGAAATTTTTGAAACTTGGATTTAAATGAACTAAAAATTATTTATTAAGGTTTTATTAAACAATAAAAATAAAAATTTATTTATTATTTAAAATTTGAAACGTTTAAATAAAAATTCAAAAAAAAATTTGGAAAAAATTTAAAAACGATTCTTAAAAAGGGTTTTAAAAAGGAAAAAAAAATTTTAAAAATGTTATTCTTTTTTTGGGAAAAAAAAAAAAAATTCCCAAAAAATTTTTAAAAATGCCCCCCCCTTTAAAAATTTTAACCCCCCCCCCCGCCCCCCCAAAAACCTTTTTAAAAAAACTTTTTTGGGTTTTTTTTAAAAACCTTAAAAATTTTTAAATTTATTTCCCAAAAAATTTTATGGGATTCCTTTAAAAAAAACCAAATTTTTAAAAATTGGCCACCCAAACCCCATGTAAAGTTCCAGGAAAAAATAAAACATTTTTCTTCCCGGGGGAAAAGCATTGGCCCCCCCAAAAAACCCCCAAAAATCCTTTCCAAAATTATTTTAGGACCTTTCCTGGTTATTTATTCAAAATCCTGCCCGTACCCGGGCCCTTGGTTTCTGCAAAAGTTTTGAAAAATTGGGTTTGCCCCGTTTCCCAAAAGAATGAAGAGGTTTTCTGGGGATAAAAAACCCAAATCAACAAAGCACCCTTCCAAAGGGTCCCAAATAAGTTTAAAACATCCCTGGAAAGGGAAGACACAACCTAAACAAATCCAGATGTTTTTAACTCAAAATACCATAGTCCATAATCCATAATTTACTTTCCTTTCGGTGAAAAGTGTCCTGGTCTGAATCAGGAGAGAAATCTGCACTGATCCCAAAACAGCTCTAAATAAATATGTGGCTGGGTTTTGATGTGAGAGTACAACAGGAGATGCACCTTTTCACTGGAGGGAAGCGTTATTATGAATTATGGAGTCATATTTTAGTCTGAAGCAATGGCTTAATTGATATTAATTGATGGACTGGGGTGGGTGTGTATTACTTGTGGATTATTGTGATGTGTTTAATCAGCTCTATTCTGACGGCACCCATTCATGCAGAGCATCCATTGGTGTGCAAGTAATGGAATTATTATTTGTATTAAACCTTTATTTAACCAGGAATTAAAAAACTTTAGAGATTTAAAATCTCATTTACAAGAGGGTCCTGGGCAATATAGGCACATTTAGTTACCACATACAACAAAATACATTAGTTTTACATACACCGAAACATACACATTTACAATCAGGTGACTCTAAATCTGAAATCATTTAGTGATACCAACTCTTTTAAGCATAAACTTATCTTGTAATTGATTTACCCATATTAGTATGAAGTACTAGGAAATAAACCTAGAATTACTTTATATATAAATTAAGTACCAATGCTTAAGTCTAACGGGATGACAACGCCGGCCATCGAACCTGAGAGTGCAATAAACAATGATGAGTAAGGACTTTTGAATTTGTGATGAACCCTTAATGCCCCATGATAAACTGAACCCCAACGCCTGTAAACAATGCTCAGGTGCCTGCATATATATGATATCACAGTAACCCAACACTGACAACAATGTAGCTGCTACCAATACATATTTATTTTTCATTTTTGGCTGAACTATTTCTTTAACTGTCTTTGTTCAATGTTTGTAGTGACTACTTCAGTGCCTAGTTCCCAACTAGTTTTGCTTCTCAGCATGACATCACATGGAAACCATACCCTGCACAAGAATTGACCGTTGCACGAATGCCATTCAAATCCAGTGGTTGTTATTATTATTAAAGACTGTAAGAAGTACTTTCTCCTCTGGCTCTCCGGTCCAGGTGAGTCTGATGTTGAACGGTTGGCCGGTGATCTCGGCCTTCGCCGGGCGATCGGACGTGACGCGTGAGGCAGCGACTAACGCCGGTCTGGTTACGATGGAGAGAGGAGACAAGGCCTACCTCAAACTGGAGAGAGGAAACCTGATGGGCGGCTGGAAATACTCCAGCTTCTCCGGCCCCTTCCTCGTCTTCCCCTCGTAGAGAGAAGTTCAGGCAGAATATAGAGACATTCATTCAGCAGAAGGCCGTGTTCATAAAGTGTTTCTGCTGGGCATCTTTTCTATATGCATGAACCTGCGTGTTGAGGTCAGGGATGCACGTTATTGCACTTTCCACTAACAAAATACAAAGTTGGGTATAAATGTGTTTCTTTTTTAACAAATAATCACTAAACCTTCAGATTGTGGTGATCATCAACCTCGAGATGTCAAAACTAAATATTATATAATATCTTCTCTTATCTTTTCATTTCGAAATGCAAATTTTTCAATCCTGTAACCTGCATTTGGGATGTTTTTGCTAACAATAAATAAAGATTAAAACTGAAAAATGTCACAACTTAAAAGCACACTAAGTAGGGGAAACAATGACATACGGCCAAAACATTGAAATTAATGCATGCACAAGAAATCCAGATAAATACTACTTTGTTCAGTGATTAAGTGTTTTGCATATATTGTTGCTAACAAAGCATATTGGTCAGATTACGTGATTTTAATAGTTTGATACGGGTGTGAAAGTCATGACGTCTGAGGGTTGAATTGGACATAATTGATGCTTAATACAAATTATTCCAACTGTACAAATAAAATTCTAATGTTTTGAAGCATGAATGATTCTAAATTGGATCCTCATTTGTTTTTAAACAACAGATAAAGTAATATAGATTAATAATATCAGCCATTGCGTCATAATTAGTCATTTATAAAAACAATTTCTGATCATCATTATTGGCCAGAATTGATATTCTGGTGAATCCTTACATGGTGTGAAAGACGAGGACACTACATGAGAAAATATCATTTTTTTATGTATTTGTCAATTTTGAGACTTTTGCATTTCAAGGTAGTGGAAAAAAAACATCCAAACTATAGTTGTTCATTCTATTACACTTCATCTATTTGTGTCTGTGGATTTAAATCACAGTACATATCTTTAAAGGACATTTTTTCAAGATGAGTTTTTAACTCCGCTTCTATGGACACCAAACATATCAGTTTTATTCCTCTCTTATTTCTGAAGGTGTTTGCTGAGGGGTATCTTCATATATCATTCACATGAGTTGTATTATTACACTTCATCTATTTGCATCTGTAGATTTCAATTATAATACATGTTTTGTAGGCTGTTTTCTCTAAACGAGTTTTTTCTCCACTTCAGCACACTTAAATGCATTCAAATGTACAGTTCTATTCTTAGATAAATTTCTCAAGGTTCACAACTGATGGGTTTGGTCTTATATCATATGTGCACAAAAGCAGTCTTGTGTCAACAATAGCAATAGCCAACAATACA
Organism: Schizopygopsis pylzovi; assembly: GCA_027422435.1. NCBI lineage: Eukaryota > Metazoa > Chordata > Actinopteri > Cypriniformes > Cyprinidae > Schizopygopsis > Schizopygopsis pylzovi. The sequence goes on from CM049819.1 coordinate 1,319,872, forward strand.
TTGTATGGGTCAAAATTATACATTTTTCTTTTATGACAAAATCATTAGGATATTAAGATCATGTTCCATGAAGATATTTTGTACATTTCCTACCGTAAATATATCAAAACTAAATTTTTTATTAGTAATATGCATTGCTAAGAACTTCATTTGAACAACTTTAAAGATGATTTTCTCAATATTTAGATTTTTTTGCATCCTCAGATTCCAGATTTACAAATATTGTCCGAACCATACATCAATGGAAATATTATTTATTCAGCTTTCAGATGATACATACATCTCAATTGCGAAAAATTGTCCCTTATGACTGATTTTGTGCTTCAAGGTCACATTTACCTGATTTTATACAAAAATTGCATTTGTTATCTGTCAGTTTGACAGTATTTTCTGATTTATTAAGACAACGCTATTGTCTGTCTTCCCCTAGCTGTTGATTAATCACATTCAAAATGTTGATATCTATTAATTATTTAATTCTTGCCTGTAAAAACGGCGTCCTGATTTGTCTGGTCCATTCTACCATGAAGGTCAGAGAGTAAACGGACACCACGCATTCCGCTCCGGTCCGGGAGCCCACACTGTCCGCTCCGTTTCCAGAGCCCCTGCTGGTCCCGTCCAGCTCTCCAGAGCCCCTGCTGGGTCCGTCCAGCTCTCCAGAGCCCCTGCTGGCTCCGTCCAGCTCTCCAGAGCCCCTGTTGGTCCCATCCAGCTCTCCAGAGCCCCTGTTGGTCCCGTCCAGCTCTCCAGAGCCCCTGCTGGGTCCGTCCAGCTCTCCAGAGCCCCTGCTGGCTCCGTCCAGCTCTCCAGAGCCCCTGCTGGCTCCGTCCAGCTCTCCAGAGCCCCTGCTGGTCCCGTCCAGCTCTCCAGAGCCCCTGCTGGTCCCGTCCAGCTCTCCAGAGCCCCTGTTGGTCCCGTCCAGCTCTCCAGAGCCCCTGCTGGGTCCGTCCAGCTCTCCAGAGCCCCTGATGGTTCTGTCCAGCTCTCCAGAGCCCCTGCTGGTTCCGTCCAGCTTTCCAGAGCCTTTGCTGGTTCCGTCCAGCTCTCCAGAGCCCCTGCTGGGTCCGTCCAGCTCTCCAGAGCCCCTGTTGGTCCCGTCCAGCTCTCCAGAGCCCCTGCTGGCTCCGTCCAGCTCTCCAGTGCCCCTGCTGGGTCCGTCCAGCTCTCCAGTGCCCCTGCTGGTTCCGTCCAGCTCTCCAGAGCCCCTGCTGGTTCCATCCAGCTTTCCAGAGCCTTTGCTGGTTCCGTACAGCTCTCCAGAGCCCCTGCTGGGTCCGTCCAGCTCTCCTGAGCCCCTGCTGGTTCCATCCAGCTCTCCAGTGTCCCTGCTGGTTCCGTCCGGCTCCCCAGAGCCCCTGATGGTTTCGTCCGGCTCCCCAGAGCCCCTAGCGACCACGCCTCCAGAGCGCCCCCCTGAGATGAAGAATCTCCCCAAGAATTTTTTTTGGGGGGGGGGGCTAACCGCCATGGAGGCCTCCCAAGCTCCCCGCTCCACCATGGCCTCCCAAGTTCCCGGATCCACCCTGGCCACCCAAGCTCCCCGATCCGCCATGGCCGCCCAAGCTCCCCAATCCGCCATGGCCTCCCGAGTCCCCTGACCCGCCATGGCCGCCCGAGCTCCCCGCTCCGCCATGGCCTCCTGAGACCCCGGATCCACCATGGCCACCCAAGCTCCCCGATCCGCCATGGCCTCCTGAGTCCCCGGATCCACCATGGCCACCCAAGCTCCCCGATCCGCCATGGCCGCCCAAGCTCCCCAATCCGCCATGGCCTCCCGAGTCCCCTGACCCGCCATGGCCGCCCGAGCTCCCCGCTCCGCCATGGCCTCCTGAGACCCCGGATCCACCATGGCCACCCAAGCTCCCCGATCCGCCATGGCCTCCCGAGTCCCCTGACCCGCCATGGCTCCAAGAACGGGTGCCGCCCTGGAGGCCTCCTGTCCTGTCTCCTTGTCCCTTGAGGTCTCCAGAGCGCCCACCCCCCCTCCCCGTTGGATGGTGTACGGTGCGGGACGCACCGTTCGGGAGGGGGGAGTAATGTCAGACTGTGTCTCTCCGTGTCTTGTGTTTCCCCTCCTCTCGTGCCCATATATGTTTAGTTCCTGTTCCTGTCCTCATTTGTGTTCAAGTTCCCAGCCCTGTGTCTTTAGTTTATTAGTCCCCAGCCCTGTGTTATCAATTACCTAGTTTAGTTTCCCCTTTAAGAGCCCTGTGTTTCCCTGCCTCTGTGTCCAGTCTTAAAGTCATTGAGTATGTGTACTTGTCTCCAGCGATCTCTGTGTTGAATAAAGTGTTTGGAAAGAAGTTTATTGCCTCCTCGTTCCTGGCTCCCCGTGCACCGGACTCGAGACATTTTTCTATCGTCTCGGACTTGTCTTGGACTCGTTGGTATTTGGACTCGGACTTGTCTCGGACTTGGTCATTGGACTCGCCAAATGTTCAAGTTGGTCTCGACCGAGTCCAGCAATATATGCGTTTTTTTTCTCTTTCAAAACAAAACCATTAATCTGGCTCGCTTGTTCCGCATATGGGTAACGTAACTGGTTTAACTCCATCTAGAACGAGCATTGTCATTGGTCCATCTAGAACGAGCATTGTCATTGGTCCATCTAGAACGGGCATTGTCATTGGTCCATCTAGAACGGGCATTGTCATTGGTCGCCTGTTAAATGCACAGCTGCGTCATATGAGTGCGCTTGGCTGTGAGTGTGCGTGCTTCGTGGAGGCATAAATAATCTTTATTTTGGCCACAGACACGCTTTCGGCAAGTTGCATAATACAGTTTGGTTTTACAAAGTTCGTTGGAGTTTTCCCTCTCACTTTCCTTCGCTTTTAAATACCTTATTAATGCCCGTGCGCATTTTGCTTTCACTTTCATTTCAGGTCAATTGCTTATCTATAACATTTTCTGCAATAAACATGGGACTTTAATTAACAAAACGAATAAAAATACACCATTACCATGCTATAAGCCTAATATAAAATTACAAACTTGCAAAATGTTTAAATGTAAAAAAAAAAAAATCTGACAATCATCAAACGCCGTGGCACCCAAATGAATAAGAAAAAAACGAATAAGAGCAAAACGAATAAAGCCTGGAGGCACGGAATACAAACTGGATGTAAAATTAAATAAATTACACAAAAACGTAAATAAAGTAAAAAATAAGCAAACACTGTGGCAATGGCTGGGCGATTTATCAGATTTTATCGATTAATTCGAATTTAATGTTTTGCCACAATTACATTTTTTATAAATCGAGGAATCGTGATTTTGAATAGAAATATTACCAAAGAGAAAAGAACGATCCAACCGCTTGTCGATGCACATGATTAACCGCTCACGTGTGATGCTCTCTAGGTGCCCTGCACACAGAGTGTGTTTTTGTGTTGACGCGGGCAGTGAAATAGGAAAAATACAAGAAGGTGTGAGTTAAACATCTTTTAATAACTAAAGTGCCGCGTTTTTAGAAAACCGTTTCATGCACGAGACGCTGCAAGAGACGCGAGCGCAACAGTCAAACGCGTCCATGTCTACATGACTACAAAAAACAACGGAACAGCAGCGTAATCAAATACAAAACCCGTGAAGAACAACTACTGTATGTCTGATATTTCAGGTTTGCATCAGGGTGACAGGCTGAGAACTGCTGTTCATTGTTTTACAGAGCCTTTATAGTTAATAATAGCACTCTAGGTGTTATACCTTCAGTCATTTTGAATTGGAATTACTTGAGTTTTTTGGAGCATTTATCTTGTATTATTTCAGAACATATAGCCTAAAATGCATAATAAAAGTGTGTACAAGATGTAGTTGTAGTTCATCTTTTCTGCAAAGGTATTTAGTGATTTGTTTAACATTTACATCATGAAGACAACGTCATGCGTGGTGCACTTAGAATATACTTTTCTTTAACTAGAGGGTTAATAAAGAGAAAGTTTCTTGAATCATGTTGTAGTTACATTTTCAAGTTGACTAGATAAAATCTTACAAAATTGAGAATTGGTCAAATATAAGTGAAATTGCTTAACCTAAAATATCCTCCTGAGACGCCCCCCCCCCCCCCCCCCCCTCCCCTAAAAAAGAAATGTTTTAATGTCATTACATTGTTTAGACCATAAGAAAAGAAAAAAAAATTTGAAAAACTATTTTATTCATATTTGATTATATATCCTCTGTAGACACAAGGACTAAAATTAAATGGCATGAATAGAAAACGGCAAAATCAATGGGAGTTTTTTTGAATCACCAAATACATTTTTAGGTTTCAGGATTTTTTTATACTAAACTTTGTTTAAGGATGATTCTCAACTATGTTTTAAAATGTATAACAAAATGATTTTATATACCATTTTGTTTTATGCAATATGTGTGTAAAAATTCCATAACCTGGTTTCCCATTAAACACAGTGTACCTATACACTGTATCTAATTAGCTTATTACGGAATGTTGAAAAAAAAATCATAATGGGAGTAATACATGGCCAGATTTTCATAATAATATATAATATTTCATAAACAAACTGATATATAATTTATTTCCCTATTCAATAGCTATGTCTCCCAAAATGCATAATAAACATGCTTTTAGTCTTGGTGTCCTCTACATTGAGCATGTATGAAATTATGTCCTGTTTCATAACAGCAAGTCATATTTGAATTTGAAAACCCATAACATTTTCCTGAGATGTTGCTTTATGACAAACAATCTGAAAATGATTCAGATGTAAAAGACATTACAGAATATAATCATATTTCCATAAGGATGTACAATTTTTCACTAAATTAAATATAGCCATCTTTAAAGCAGTGGTGGTCAGTAACGAAGTACAACTACTTCGTTACTGTACTTAAGTACATTTTTCAAGTATCTGTACTTTACTGGAGTAGTTTTATTTTGAGTAACTTTTACTTTTACTTCACTACATTCCAAAGCATAAGATCGTACTTTTTACTTCACTACATTTCATAAAACATATCGTTACTCACGTGATACATCACGTGCTCCGAGACGCAGAAGCGGTGTCTGATTCATGAACAAACTGATTCTTTTCTATGAACCTGTTCAATCGGTTCGCAAATCACAACAAACGATTCATTCACTGATGCAATGATCCGATTGCAGCTGTTCTCGAGTCGAAAACTCACTGATTCAAATGATCCGTTTAGAGCGAGTCTTCTTCAGTGAACTGAACTCACAAGTAAAGAACCGGGAGATCTCGTGAGCGCGCGCTACTGATGCTGTGACAAGTAAGTTACTAATGTCGAACTGAAAATAATATTTAGGTCAAAACTGTCAGTTGTTTGTGAACTAAATCTGCTGTAAAGGGTGATCTATTTAAGCCCACTGAAATGCTTGAATGCAGACAGATCAACATCAGTGTCTCTAACGTTATGTTTTAGGTCAAAAACAAAACATTAAAATAACACAGATTAAATAAAATAACTCATGCACGTGTAACGGATGTATGCCAGTAAGGACTATGTGTAAACCTCACTCCCCTGACCTCAAAAAGAGGCGCTCTAGCGACTAACGCAAGAGACTGTAGCCTTTGGCGTTCCTTGTTAGAGCGCCCGCCTCCCGCGCCGGAATCCCGGGTTCGCGACCCGCTCGGAGCAAGAACGAGTTAGGATGGTGTGGACCCGGGGAAGATACACACGTTCATATTCCCCGCTGCTGTAACGTTACCGTTAGCAGTTTTATTAAAATGCTATGCATTTAGACCTATGTGACGTCTGTTTTTATATTGTTTATCAACAGTATACATTTTTATATTGTTCAGATCAACTAGCCGAGTAGACAGATATGAATGTTTATTCATAACCATACTGAAAATAAGTAAATATTGTTAGCTGATGCTAACTGTCTAGCTAACAAGCTTGCTGGTGCTAAGTTGAGGAAATTTTTAGATATAAAGTCCAAATATCTTTATTCAGCCACCTAGATAGATTCCATCTGAGGGAAAAAGAAAGGATGTGATGTTCAGAACATAGTAACTACAGTAATTATCAGAGTGGGAAGTGATGCCCTCTGGGGGCATTGGGTCAGGCGTGTTTTTACACCACAGACAAGGTTTGAGAAGAAAAAAAAATCATTATGAAAATATAATTAGATTTTCCTGAAAATGTTCTTCCTAATTTCAGGCCTAATTCTCATGTCATATATAACTGACGTTCTGCAAAACAACAAGTTCTAAAACACTTATTTCTTACTGGTGAAAATGAGATGGTGAAATCTGTTTTCTCTCAGGTACATGGCAGTGTAAGCTTCACTGTGAACATTACTACATCACTCTCATCAACGTAGTCCATATCAACAAAATATATATCTTGACTCTATATAGTGGTTATTTTGGGAAAAACCCAGGTATTTTGGGCAGTATGATTATAAAAATATGTGCTAATATAAAATTAAATAAAGTAGTCTATATAAAATTGCAAAATAAATCTGTCTATCAGTACTTTTTTACTTAAGTACATAAAAAATTGAGTACTTTTGTACTTTCACTCGAGTAAAATTGAAAAAGCAGTACTTTTACTTTTAATGGAGTAATATTTTATTATACGTATCTGTACTTTTACTCAAGTACTTGATCTGTGTACTTTGTCCACCACTGCTTTAAAGACGTATCAGAGGGGTTTAAAAACATTTAGTATCTCTATAAAGCCCTGAATGAGCTCTGTGCAGGACATCCAGGCTTATAACTGTGACATGTGAGGTCTCAGAGAAATACACTAAAATAGAATGTCCACTACAGAGACACAAACTCCACAGCTGGGTCTCAGGAGGAGAAATAAAATAGCCTAATTTGATCCTACAGTGTTGCTGCACATGCTTTAGATCATTACAAACAATAATGCAAAATTATTATATTAGAATAGAAGATATGCCGTCTCTCGTATCACATCAATTATCAATAATTAAGTATGTGGTTTTGAAGAAGATTATTTTTTTATTTCTCTGTTTTGACCGTCTCATTTGGACTTGGACTTGGACTTGGACTCGAACCTCTTTGGACTCGGACTTGACTCGGACTCGAACCTCTTTGGACTTCTTTAAAACATGGCTTATACAGCTACTGTTGAGCCGCTGGGTTTTAAAACAGGTTTGATTTGTTTGAGTATTTACAGCAATTTCACTGTCCACTCGGTTCAAATGTGGACAAATAGCTACAGGTAGAAGTGCACTCACTGCCGGATCTGTGTGAGATCACTGCCATGCTGATTTTGTGGGGGGTGGGTAGGGATGTTATTTATTTATTTATTATTATTATTAGTAAACTCGCTTTTTTTTTCAATTGACTTGTAATGGAGTAATATTTTACCAGCAGTATCTGTACATTCACTCAAGTTAGAGAGTTGTGCACTTTGTCCATCTCTGATAAAACATGATTCCAGCCTTCCTCTATTCACCTTATTGTAAGCTCAGACCACCAATCATAAAGCTTGATATTGTCTGATGAAACAAATAGTCTAACAGTCTTTGCCTTATTGATGTTCAATAAAATATGATCACATTACTCCAATTTTACAGTCTCTGCACTGGCTACCTTTTAAGTTTCGTATCAGTTACAAAATATTATTACTTTCCTATAAAGCCCTAAATGATTTATCTCCTGCGTACCTAACTAATCTTCTATCACGCTACAATCCAACCCGCTCCCAAAGGAACAAAACTCTGGACTCTTGGTAGTATCTCGGATAGCAAAGTCCACTAAAGGAGGGAGAACTTTTTCATATCTGGCTCCTAAACTCTGGAATAGCCTTCCTGATAACGTTCGGGGTTCAGACACACTCTGTCTGTTTAAATCTATATTAAAGACACATCTCTTTAGCCAAGCATTCCTATAATGCATCTCACAATCTTGTACTGCAGGTATATCTGAACAAATGCACATTATTGTGCTTTAGCTTGGGTTGAACAGATCATTTTTGCCTGGATGAAGCAACAGCTATGCTAATTATGTATCTATTTGTTTCTCTGTTTCTGGATTAACATCCCATAATTACACAAGCTTCAGTCTGGATCCAACCCTTAAACGATCTGAGATGACCGAACACCTGAGAATGGATGATGACAACCCCTCGGAGGAAGCCAACCGTCAGTGATTATACTGAATTAACCAATTAAAACATTAAAAAGTTAATTATATTGAGTTTTTACAATAGAAATTATTATTTATAGAAACTTTATAGAATTTATATCAATTTTAGAAACTTAATTTCCTGAGAAGTTGTTTTGCAACGATTGTGTCGTAAAAAAAAAAGAATTTAATTGAATTGATGTTCATTTACAATAATTAGCCATGATTTATTGTAGAAAGTCTAACCCTTGTGCGAACTTTTGGACATGTTTTGTCCTTTTCAATGTTGTTTTTTATCATGTTGCCTGTGTTACTGGCAGAATCAAAAGTCTTTTGTTTTTTTTTACCTCAAATTTGGACCAAAACTTGTTTAGATTTATGGCTTTGATTTTAGCAGGTTAACGTGGTGTCACAGTTACCGGCTGGTGTGCCTTAGATGGTCACCAGAGGTCACTGTGTCTGTGTTAAGCACATGGCTTGTTGTGTTTGTGTTGTGTCATGTGCTTTCTTCTCTCTATTGTCTGCCCTCCTCCCATCTTGTTAACTAATCATTGTTTCAGTTGCTCCACCTGTGTCTCCCTCGTTTGTCTCCCTATTTGGCATCCTGGTGTCTGTAGTCCTGTGCTGATCCGTTGTCTTACGTGTGTGTTATGTTTGACTGTGTAATAGTCCTCTGCCTGGCTGCCTGTCCACCCCCCAGCCCTCAGGGTGGCTTTTGACACCAAAGTGACCATGACACCTAGCAGGTTTAGAGCTCAACATCTTTCTTAAAATATCACACGATGGACTTATGTGTAACTCTTTTTGTATTGATGCACAATGGTTAACTATAGTAACCATGTGTTTTTTTATGTGTGGTAAAACCATGGTTCATTTCCATAAGGATTGTGAGATAAATGATTCTACACACCATTTTATAAATTTTTATTTGTAAACTTGACGTTAATAAAACTGGCTTGGAAAAATCTCACCATGTCGATTCAGTTCATCAACAGCAACTGTAAAAATAGCAGTAAAAAAACTGCTTGTCAACTTTGATATCCCGTTTATTGCACATATCACGCGAGGAGGAGGAGGAGGAGGAGGAGGAGGAGGAGTTCACTAAACACATAGACTGCGTTTCAAAAGGAGTACATGAAAGTCACTTTGGATAGACTTCTATTACTTTTATACTGTCCAAACAATATTTGTTTATCCCCAAACCCTAAACCTACCCCTTACAGAAAACCTGTTTGCATTGTTACACTTTCAGATAAACATAATTTACTATTTTTTGTATATTTTTCCCTCATGTGGACTGCAGCCCAGTGCACACAATGTCCAAAATGTCAGGTTTTACTATCCTTGTGGGGACATTTGGTCCTTACAGTGTAGTATAAACAACACACACAAACACACACATTTAATTGATTTCTTTCCCAAATTGCATCGACTGCTCTAAAATACGAGACACCAATGTTTCAGAAGTTTAGGACACAGAACAGGACACATGCCTATTTAGTTTTTTTAAATGAATAACAGTTGAAAACTTTCATTAGAAATTTAGAAAAGTTATCAAATGCAATCAGTTACATTAATAAAGCCTTTAGAAATAGTTACACTACTTATTACATTTATAGGGTCACATTACATTTCCAAAGTAACCTTCGCATCTCGTATCAACTATAGGACCAGCACTATTGGTTTTATAAAGAATTGCAATCTTCTTTATGTCCTTCTATTTATCTGACAGTCAACCTGTTTCGTTGTGTTTTTATATCTTCTTTGCACCAGGAACGGCTCCAGGCATGGTCCACCCAAATGACTGTCTTGCCCACCCAATCAAAATTAGACAAAGATTGCGCTATTTTTTTATGCAGTGATTACAGCCTATCTGAAGTGAACTGTAAGAAGATAAGTTTAAAATATAGCTGGAGACCGCCCCAACAATAATAAAATAACACCAGAAAATTGCTGCATTTTTTCTTTTATTGGCTGAAATCATGGCGCGCTGAAAAGCTGCAACGAGTTTTCTTAAAAACCCCGCTCATAACGTGCATTCAGTCGTTCGTTGCATGGATGGCTGGGGCACTTTTGGCTTGCTGTTTATGCTGAATGTAAGACTAAATTGAAAGTAACGAGCATGTGTGATGAAATTAGCATTCGTTACTATAGCAACAGTCTGCTCTACGTAGTGTTCCCCTTATATGACGTACCAGTGGTTCTCAAAGTGTGGTACGAGTAGCACTATTGTGGTCCTCAGGCTCCCTCTAGTAGTACGCAGAGGAATCACTACATACACAAATCTATGTTAAAACAATACTCCTATTGAATCTTTATTTGAGTAAACGTTTTTTTACAATTAAGTACTGTACAGTTTTTATTTAACTTTTATGTACAATACATTTTAATGTAATAATTGTATTTACCAGTCTGTAAGCACCGTGCAGTGTTAATGTTCAAACTGTGTATTTACAATGTTAAAGTGGCTGACACCATTAAATATTGTTATTAGGAATAAAACTGCCTGGTTTTTGAGCTGTGCAGAGCTGTGTCTGAATAATTAGGCCAACGCTACTGTATTTTAATGTTGGTCATTATGGTGGTACTTGATATAAAAAGTTTGACAAACGGTAAACGACCAACAATATACAGTGACACAAACTATTTGCCTTTTTTGTCGAATTCCACACGTTTGTAAAGTAGGTCTGTCATTTAGGTGATTCATGTAATTAATAATTGATTATGATGATAATAGCATTTTCCTGTTTTGCGTTTTCAACTATACAACTGAAATTGAATGGATGCATATTTTAAAATAAAAAAATCATTATTTGCAGTTCAGATTGATTACTTAAAAAAATTCTTAAAGTAGAAAGTGCTCTTTCCTTTTAATTTATTCCCCTAAATCCATTTAAATACTTTAGTTATTTAGTTTCTTTAATAACATTACCATAGTGGTCTGGTCTTTATTTTCCTCAAAACGACTGGTCCTCCCAATTTTCTAGACATGATTATGGTTTGGTAGAAATAAAAAGGTTAGTTGAAAAGAATCACCAGCGTAGAAACAATGATCAGAGAAACAGAACAAAGAGGGCTTTATTTTTCTATAAAGAAAATAGTTTATTTTGCTGTGAAAATGCATAATATTCTAATATAGGCTGTCCATGAAAGCTTTTTTCAGTGTACATATAATATAGTTAATATAGCAATATCTACAGTATAAACTTCTTCTAGACTATGTGATGATATGATGACTAAAAAACTGCCCACCCAGGATATCTGCCAGCCCACCCTTCCACCGCGTCAAGAACCGGACCTGCTTTGCACCGACAGTAACGTGAAGACGTTCCGTCCAGGAATGCATGTGTGTATGCCGTATCACTGGGAGAGCGACGCTCATGAAATCTTTCAGTACCTGTCTGAGACTATCCTGGGATTCCTGCTGCCCTTCACCTTCATCTTGTTCTGCTACATCTCAGTGATCTGTCGGCTGCGTAGTGCAATGTTCCAGCGCAAAGGAAGAGGAAACGCCCTCATCCTCATCATCATCGCTGCGTTCACCGTCTTCTGGCTGCCGTATCACCTCATCAACATCCTACAGGTGAGCGACACCTCTCACTCGGTGGCGGAGCTGGAGCTTTATACATGGGGTGGCCAGGGGGTGACCGAGGCTAATTCAGGAGATCCATAGACCATAACAGAAAATCACTCAGTGGCGGAGCAAGAGTTTTATACATGGGATGGACAGGGGGTGGCCGAGGCTAATTCAGGAGATCCATAGACCATAACAGAAAATCACTCGGGGGCGGAGCTGGAGTTTTATACATGGGGTGGCCAGGGGGAGGCTGAGGCTAATTCAGGAGATCCATAGACCATAACAGAAAATCACTCGGTGGCGGAGCTGGAGTTTTATACATGGGGTGGCCAGGGGGTGGCCGAGACTAATTCAGGAGATCCATAGACCATAACAGAAAATCACTCAGTGGCGGAGCAAGAGTTTTATACATGGGGTGGCCAGGGGGTGGCCGAGACTAATTCAGGAGATCCATAGACCATAACAGAAAATCACTCGGTGGCGGGGCTGGAGTTTTATACATGGGGTGGCCAGGGGGTGGCCGAGACTAATTCAGGAGATCCATAGACCATGAGAGAAAATCACTCAGTGGCGGAGCAAGAGTTTTATACATGGGGTGGCCAGGGGGTGGCCGAGACTAATTCAGGAGATCCATAGACCATAACAGAAAATCACTCGGTGGCGGGGCTGGAGTTTTATACATGGGGTGGCCAGGGGGTGGCCGAGACTAATTCAGGAGATCCATAGACCATGACAGAAAATCACTCAGTGGCGGAGCTGGAGTTTTATACATGGGGTGGTCAGGGGGTGGCCGAGACTAATTCAGGAGATCCATAGACCATAACAGAAAATCACTCAGCATGAATGAATCCTATGATTGTGGATTGCATTACCACACATTAGCTATACATTCCTACCATAACTTCAAATCTTAGTCTATTGAAACTTATTTCTCTTACTTCTATCACCTCATTAACCAGTGGCTGGAGCAGCCTGTAGTGAGAATTATTCATGAATAATTAACAAGCCTGTGATTAACATACCAGTCAAAAGTGTTAGAACAGTAATATTTATAACGTTTTTTAATTATCTTCTGCTCACCGCATTTATTTCATCCAAAATACAGCAAAAGCAGTAATATTGTGAATTTGTTTTACTGTTTAAAATAACTGATTTATATTTGAATATATTTTAAAGTTTAATATATTCCTGTGATTCAAAGCTGAATATTTAGCTCAAATTTTTTTTTTTATTATTAGGGTTGAAAAAAGTCGAGTATAATTTTTTTCAGGTTTCTTTGATGAATAGAAAGTTCAGAAGAACAGCATTTATATTAAATATAATAATTATAGTTAAATATAAATATTATAGTTCGGCATTTAACACAATAGTGCCTGCCACACTGGTTGCGAAGCTCCAGACTCTAGGACTGAACAGATCTCTGTGCAGCTGGATCCTGGACTTCCTGACAGGCAGAAGTCAGGTGGTCAGAATGGGCAACAACACATCATGTCCCCTGATCCTCAACACTGGTGCACCGCAGGGTTGCGTCCTCAGCCCACTCCTGTACTCCCTGTACACACACGACTGTACAGCTACACACAGCTCCAATGTCATCGTCAAATTTGCTGATGACACAACGGTGATAGGCCTGATCACCGACAACGATGAGACGGCCTACAGAGAGGAGGTGAGTACCCTGACTAAATGGTCTCAGGAGAACCACCTCTCACTCAACATCGACAAGACCAAGGAGCTGGTGGTGGATTACAGGAGACAGAGCAGAGAACACACACCCATCACCATCGACAAGACACCTGTGGAGCGGGTGAGCAGCTTTAAGTTCCTCGGCGTTCACATCACTGAGGATCTCACATGGTCTGCTCACACAGATGCAGTGCTGAAGAAGGCACATCAGCGTCTCTTCTTCCTGAGACGGCTGAGGAAGTTTGGAACGAGCCCCAGAATCCTCAGGTCCTTCTACACCTGCACTGTGGAGAGCATCCTGACCGGCTGTATCACCGCCTGGTTTGGAAACAGCACCGCTGGCAACCGCAGGGCTCTGCAAAGGGTCGTGCGAACTGCCCGCCACATTGTTGGAGGTGAGCTTCCCTCCCTCCAGGATATCTACACCAGGCGGTGTACAAGGAAAGCCCAGAGGATTATCAAAGACTCCAGCCACCCGTCCCACAGACTGCTCTCTCTGTTGCCCTCAGGGCGACGTTTCCGTAGCATCCGATCCCGCACTAGCCGACTGAGGGACAGCTTTTTCCCTCAGGCTATCAGGCTAATGAACAGTCAGAAATAACTCACCTACATCACACTCCCACTCACACAACATGCCATGCACTGCACTTTAACACAGTTCTACCGGACTACATGCACACACTGCACTAATCACAACCTATCTGCTATCACTGGACACCATACAATGCACATCCACGACACTGCATATGCATAATCTGTTGCACCTTTGCACATCTATCTGCTGCTCAACCAATCTGCTGTTAATTTATAATCTGTTGCACCTTCACATTATTACTATGTATAGACTACATAATGTATAGATAGTGTACATAATGTAGATGTGCCCATACGGTGTATAATGTGTCGCTGATAATTGAGTGTGTCTTTATAGTACACTGTGTGTACTGAGTATATGTATGTGTATTTTGCACATTGTCTTCTGTACAGTCTGTAAATATGTACTGTCCATATGTAAATTGTTGTTTTTTTTGCACTGTCTGGAGCACGCTCATAAGAATTTCACTCACCAAGGCACTTGTGCTGTGGTGATGTGACAATAAAAGTGATTTGATTTTGATTTGATTTGATTTTGTAACATTATACATGTCTTTATCATTACTTTTGATCCATTTAAATCTTCCTTGCTAAATAAAAGTGTAATGAAACCAGTTTAATATAATATAGAGCTATTGTTTCAGCTCCGGGAATTAGTTATTAAATATTTAATATTGCTTGGTTAAAAGTAATATTAATATTTAACTTATTTATACTGTATTAAGTAATCGTCCAGCAATCACTAAAAGGTACATTCTGTTAATCACAATTAAAAACTCGCTTCCATTCCCGTGGCCCCGGTAACGATAAACGAGATTAATAATTTCTCAAGTTTGAGCTAGGTTGCGTTATCTTTGGGCAAATAAGGATGAAAATACTTAAAATCACATTCCAGAGACACTTCTTTATAAAATGGAAAAGGTTTATTCGTGATATTGCTATTCTAACATAAATGGATTACCTAATGAAGCACAAACATACACACACACACACATACGAGAGTTTTGAGGTTAACTGTGGAAAGAATACCATTCTTTCTATTTCATAACTTAACTAACCAGAAAAAGATCACGAACAAAATACGTCTGCTTTGTTACTGCATTCAGATCAAATTTTAACGGTTTAGTCAGGATTAGGAACGTTGGTTTGTTACTTGCTTTCTGTTGGTTTAAAGCAGGCTGGATGCGTTGGTTTCGTTTTCCCGCGTGAGTTCAGTTCTTTGTTTCGGGTGTCACGTGGTCAGTTCGGGCTCCTTCGGTTGCTCTCGTGACGTCACCGGGAAAGCTCTCCTTTGCTCTGAAGTTGTTGAGTTCGTTATTCTGTGGTGTTACGGCTTTGGCACGGTCTTGGACTTCTTTGGTTGGTTTCGTTGTGAGAGTCCAGCGGGCCGGCTTCCAGGTCAGCCTTGCGCGCGTTGGAGCGCGCAGTTACGAGTTCAGGAGCACCAGAGAGTTGCAAGAGAGAGAAGAGAAGTGCACGCGCACTCGCGCGTCGTTTTAAACTGTCCGAGTTTAGACATCGCCCACAGGCGGCTGGTCCAATCAGAGTGTCGGTATGGGGCGGAGCCCCGCCCACGTCCAGGCTTGCTCTTGCAAGGCATTTTTCATGTGATGAGAAATAACTTTTACCCACGTATTAAAACTCTTATCAGGTTTACACATTTATAATATCACCACATTCGTTATCTTACGGATTCATACAATTTTGCAACCATTCATAAAAGTCTAAACACTGCAGCCTACACATTCCAGGTTAAAGCACGATTAGAAATCAGCCCACGTTTTCCTAATAATTCACATTCCACAAGCATATGAGAGAAAAAGTACACATTAATATCCATATATTTCTTTGTGTAGATGTTTTGAAAGTCATGAAATGAACGAATGTCTTTTAGGAACGTTCACACTACATTCCTTTGTTCCATAATAGGAAGAAAACGCACGCTTTTGCGCTGAGGCGGAGGAGGGGGTTGAAATATCCTCTAGGAATGTAGCCCAAAGCCATTAGTGCTTGGAGGAGACCGTACCGTAGGTCAGATAACCATCTCGCTCTCTCCAGAGGGGGGGGTTTTAGAGAGACGCTGATTCTTTCGGTGACGTGTAGACAGTTGAATTCCTGCCGATATACGTTACAAAAGAGTCAATTTCTATAATACCCCCCCCCCCAAAAAAATGCTTTTGTTTTTAAATAAATAAAATAAATAATTATACTGATTCCAAGCTTAAAAAAAACTTATCTCAGATAAATGATTATCTTTTGATCTTTGTATTAAATACAAGTTTTTAATAAAATCAGCGTATTAGAATGATATCTGAACGATAATGTGACACTGAAGACTGGAGTAATGATGCTGAAAATACAGCTTTGATCACAGAAATACATTCAATTATACTATATATTCAAATAAAGCAGTTATTTTAAGTAGTAAACATATTTCACAATATTACTGATTATGCTGCATTTTTGCTCAAATAAATACAGGCTTGGTCAGCAGAAGAGAATTCTTTAAAAACATAAAACATATTATTGTTCAAAAACTTTTGACTGGTAATGTACACTTTATTTTTTATAATTTCTTCATTTTTGTCTAATCTAAACTATACAGTGAACCCTATTGTTGAAGTTAAAGTGACAATTGATTTGTATACAAGTTCATATTAGACCTTTTTTTATAATAACGCTGTAAGGCCCGGCTCGATCGACCCAATGACGGCAGTCGTTCAGCGGGTGAAGGCCTTTTGCGTATTACAGTCTTTCCTTTTTCACGACACAACAAAATTAAATGGAACACTTTTTCTTATATATTTTATCTCGCTATTTCATCTGACTCCATAAATGAAAAGGTTTTAATGATATCTGTGCATCATTAAAATATGAACGAATGATTGATTATTCTTTTCAGCTCCTTTTAATACTTTATCCGCTCAGATGTAGGGAAACTATATCGCTCAGAGGTCCTGTTTTTCACAGGTCTCACGGACACAATCTCGTCAAGCCCGGTCATCAATCAGAGGTAAATTATGGTTATGTATCTAAGATTTGCCGTTAATTCACACGTACACAATCAGAGACATCGAATAACCCCCTTGGACCCCCCTCAGAACTCTAGTTCAATCGTTTATTTCAGTAAAGGTTTCTTGGCCACTATCAGATATGTTAGCAGATCAATGTACCACACTTGTAATAGCTTTGGATTGGTCAAATACTTGTTTAAAGTAACATTAAATCAAAAGTCAGAGGTATAGGCGTACCCGAGTTTAGTCTGATCAGACGGCGTTCGCCGTCCCTAAACGGAATTATTTACCCGCCTCTGCATCCAAGTAGACTTGAAATGACGCCGGATATTAGCCGTCGCTAAAACTGACGCAGGCTTGCGAAATATACGAATCCACTAATCTATTAGGGAGAAAGCAATCTTAGAGGCAGTCAGAATAAAATCAAACGTTACAATTTATTGACCATGTAATCGAAGCAATAATTCAAAACTCCAATGTTACAAGAATAGAATCATCAGTTAACCATAACATAACAATAATTCAGGAATTGAAGAATTTGTAGAAATTACTACCTGGCAATGAATAATTACACACAGCGATTGTGTGGGCAGTCAACCTACAGACTCCTAGAACTTTGTGTCACGTTTCCTTATAAACCCAGATAATTCAATAAGCCCCCCAAATGGTGGTATCTTGTTATTATAATTAGACTTTAGAATTTGCAACCAAATGGCTTCTTGGTATCCTGTGGCAGAGAATACTTATTTACATACAGGAGGTGATTTGAATAGAAGATCAGGGGGAGGGCACACCCTTAAGTTGTACACTACACTTCTCATACTTTAGAACTTCTTTTAGCTTTTCATTATGATTGAGAGAATGAGACCATTTTACCAGGCGCACTGAGACATTTCAAATGATATCAAACATGTATAGTTACTTTTTTGTACATACATTACATTGCATGGGTTTTCAGTGAGTTCTAGGTGAGGAGGAGAGGGGGGAAGAAAGGGGGGGCAAGGGAAGATGATGAGACCGTAAGTACAGGGTGTGAACTGTGTGTTGCGTCTCGGATGCTGCTGTTACATATGCAAGAGATAGTTTTTGTTGATTCTCAGGAGGGCCTTTTGTCCTCTCGAGGGGGGGGGGCAGACATACTGGCACCAGGCTTACAACGTTATACATATATATATATTTATTTGTATTTATTGTATGTAGAGCAATTATGAGTAAACATTTAAATGTAATTTTTGCTACATTTTTCGTTTATGGACACTGGGTGGATTTTCTGTTGTTATGTGACAATGTTGTCTAGCGGTTGTCTTTATGCAGTTGAAACACTCGTTGAGTGATTACATGAGACACCATACATTCAGTAAGTTGTAGTGTGTTATTCAACATGGATCAGATGTTTATTCAATGTTTACTTCATGCTGATAAGACTGCACTCCTGCTTCGCTTGAACTTATAAAGCGGGACCGGACATGATCCGTCACGCCAGCCACTAAACAGCTCCAAAACTGTTTTTATCGCTTGGAAATCTTAATAAAACCAGCATAATTCAATTTTGTAGCTGAGCCAAACCAGACAGTTATTGATGTGCACAGCACAGACTCAATGATGACTGAGTAGATCTGTTTCAGCAGCTCCTGTGGCAGGTTAATCTTCCTGAGCTGTTGAAGGAACTACAACCTTTGTTGGGCTTTTTTTTTTTTACAATGGAGGTGATGTGAGTGTCCCAATTCAGGTCCTGAGAGATGATGGATCCCAGGAACTTGAATGTCTCCACTGCAGGCACTGTGCTGTCTATGATGGTGAATGCGGAGAGTGCAGGGGAATTTATCCTGAAGTCCACAATCATCTCCACTGTTTTGAGCGTGTTGAGCTCCAGGTTGTTTAGACTGCACCAGACAGCCAGCTCCTTAACCTCCTGTCTGTAGGCAGACTTGTAACCGTCCTGGATGAGGCCGATGAGTGTGGTATCATCTGAAAACTTCAGGAGCTTGACAGAAGAGTAGTGGGGAGAGAACACATCCCTGAGGGGCACCAGTGTTGGTGGAGCGGGTGTTTAACATGAATTTCCCCAGTATAGCTGCAGCCTATCTGTCAGAAAGCTGGTGATACACTGACATATAGAGCTAGGGACAGAGAGCTGGGTTAGTTTCGTCTGGAGGGGTGTAGGGATGATGGTGTTAAAGGCCGAACTAAAGTCCACAAACAGCATCCTCACACAAGTCCCTGATTTGTTCAGGTGTTGCAGGATATCAACACCTGAACGGATATCTTCCGTTCTGCTCCTGCCTGCTTATAGGCAGAAACTGAAACGTGAAGCACCCGCTCTCAGGACAGTTCATTGCTGGTCTGACCAATCGGACGCTACACTACAGGACTGTTTTGATCACGTGGACTGGGACATGTTCCGGGCAGCGTCTGAAGACGACATAGAGGCGTATTCAGATACGGTCACGTGTTTCATCAGGAAGTGTATAGACGATGTAGTTCCGACCAAAACAATCCGGATCTGCCCCAACCAAAAACCGTGGATTAACAGCGATGTTCGATCAGCCTTGTCAGCGCGGACATCTGCCTTTAAATCCGGAAACACTGACGATCGGAAAGAAGCCAGTTACGATCTCAGGAGATCCATCAAAGCAGCCAAACGAACTTATAAAAACAAAGTTGAAGAACACTTCAACAACAATAACCCAAGAAGCATGTGGCAGGGCATCAACAACATCACAGGTTTTAAAGCGAATAACCAGCTACTGTGAACATTGCCGCCTCTCTACCGGACGAGCTCAACACCTTTTATGCTCGGTTCGAGGCTGATAACACCGCACACACAGAGAGCGCTGCCGCGGCTGCCGCAGAAGAGGTCAGTCCACTCACCCTTTCTGTCGCGGATGTAACCCGATCCTTCAAACGGGTGAACATCCGTAAAGCCGTAGGCCCAGATGGGATACCAGGCCGTGTGCTCAAAGCATGCGCTTTCCAGCTAGCCGGGGTTTTTACAGATATTTTCAATCTGTCCCTCTCTCTGTCTGTGGTTCCCTCATGCTTCAAAAAATCCATCATTGTGCCCATACCAAAGAAAAACAAAATCACATGCTTGAATGACTGGAGGCCCGTTGCTCTGACCCCCATCTTCAGCAAGTGTTTTGAGAAGCTCGTCAGAGACTACATCTGCTCTGTGCTGCCTGCTTCACTGGACCCACTACAATTTGCATACCGCAGTAACCGTTCCACAGACGATGCTATTGCCTTCACCCTGCACACTGCTCTCTCCCACCTGGAAAATAAGAACACCTATGTGAGGATGCTGTTCGTGGATTATAGTTCAGCATTTAACACTATAGTGCCTGCCACACTGGTTGCGAAGCTCCAGACTCTAGGACTGAACAGATCTCTGTGCAGCTGGATCCTGGACTTCCTGACAGGCAGAAGTCAGGTGGTCAGAATGGGCAACAACACATCATCCCCCCTGGTCCTCAACACTGGTGCACCGCAGGGTTGCGTCCTCAGCCCACTCCTGTACTCCCTGTACACACACGACTGTACAGCTACACACAGCTCCAATGTCATCGTCAAATTTGCTGATGACACAACGGTGATAGGCCTGATCACCGACAACGATGAGACGGCCTACAGAGAGGAGGTGAGTACCCTGACTAAATGGTGTCAGGAGAACCACCTCTCACTCAACATCGACAAGACCAAGGAGCTGGTGGTGGATTACAGGAGACAGAGCAGAGAACACACACCCATCACCATCGACAAGACACCTGTGGAGCGGGTTGACAGCTTTAAGTTCCTCGGCGTTCACATCACCGAGGATCTCACATGGTCTGCTCACACAGATGCAGTGCTGAAGAAGGCACATCAGCGTCTCTTCTTCCTGAGACGGCTGAGGAAGTTTGGAACGAGCCCCAGCATCCTCAGGTCCTTCTACACCTGCACTGTGGAGAGCATCCTGACCGGCTGTATCACCGCCTGGTTTGGAAACAGCACCGCTGGCAACCGCAGGGCTCTGCAAAGGGTCGTGCGAACTGCCCGCCACATTGTTGGAGGTGAGCTTCCCTCCCTCCAGGATATCTACACCAGGCGGTGTACAAGGAAAGCCCGGAGGATTATCAAAGACTCCAGCCACCCGTCCCACAGACTGCTCTCTTTGTTGCCCTCAGGGCGACGTTTCCGCAGCATCCGATCCCGCACTAGCCGACTGAGGGACAGCTTTTTCCCTCAGGCTATCAGGCTAATGAACAGTCACAAATAACTCACCTACATCACACTCCCACTCACACAACATGCCATGCACTGCACTTTAACACCGTTCAACTGGACTACACGCACACACTGCACTAATCACAACCTATCTGCTATCACTGGACACCATACAATGCACATCCACGACACTGCATATGAATAATCTGTTGCACCTTTGCACATCTATCTGCTGCTCAACCAATCTGCTGTTAATTTATAATCTGTTGCACCTTCGCATTATTACTATGCATAGACTACATTATGTATAGATACTGTACATAATGCAGATGTGCCCATACGGTGTATAATGTGTAGTTGATAATTAAGTATGTCTTTATAGTACACTATGTGTACTGAGTATATGTATGTGTATTTTGCACATTGTCTTCTGTACAGTCTGTAAATATGTACTGTCCATATGTAAATTGCTGTTGCTTTTTTGCACTGTCTGTCCGTATGTAAATTGCTGTTGTTGTTTTTTTGCACTGTCTGGAGCACTGTAAATGCTCCAGTGCAGTTTTTTGCACTGTCTGTCCATATGTAAATTGTCTGTTGTTTTTTTGCACTGTCTGTCCATAGGTAAATTGTCTGTTATTTTTTTGCACTGTCTGTCCATAGGTAAATTGTCTGTTGTTTTTCTGCACTGTCTGGAGCACGCTCATAAGAATTTCACTCACCAAGGCACTTGTGCTGTGGTGATGTGACAATAAAAGTGATTTGATGATTTGATTTGATATAATGTAGTCCCATGTTGACTGCATCATCCACAGACCTGTTTGCTCGGTAAGCAGACTGCAGGGGGTCCATTAAGGGTCCTGTGATGTCCTTCAGATAAGCCAGAACCAGTTTTTCAAATGACTTCGTGATGACAGAAGTTAGAGCCACAGGTCTCTAATCATTAAGTCCTGTTATCTTGGGTTTCTTTTAAACAGGGATGATGGTGGAGTGTTTGAAGCATGAGCTCCAATGATCTGTGAAGATCTGTGTGAAGATGGGGGCTAGCTGGTCAGTACAGGTTTTCAAGCAGGCTTGTGTCTCATTGTCTGGGCCTGGTGCCTTCCTTCTTTTGATTTTCCTGCAGACCTGGCGCACATCTTCTTCACTGGTCTGAAGTACAGGAGTGAGGAAGGGGGGGGATTGCTGGAGGTGTTAATGATTGTGTAGAGAGATGGTCTGGATGGGTGTGGGGTGTAGATTTAAAATCTACAATAAAACTAATTCAGGTCTTCAGCAAGTGCTGGGGGGTGGTGTCCTGTACTTGTTGATGGCTTTCCACACTGAAGAGGAGTCACTGGAAGTGAACTGTTCTTTCAGATTTTTAGCGTACATCCTTTTATGGTCATTATTTTTTCATCACTTTTATAAGTGCAATATAAAGGTAAAAATGTGGAGATAAGTTTAGAAGCTTGCTGTGTTAGAATGCCAGTCTGACAAGACGTATGACATCTGCATCTGTGACGTTTGAACTGTATGACTGATCGTTACAAAAGTATGCATTAAATACACTGAACACACAAGCTCAAATGTGTGTGACATTCTAGAACAACCTCACTAGTTCTTAAGAACAAACTCTTCTTTTGATTTTAATGGCAGCTGAACACACACACATTTGAGTGTATTATCTTCCTTTTATTAGCGGTTGCCAAATCTACTAGAAGGAAAATACTTCCACCTACTGCACGTCATAGGCATTACAGCTGACATAAAATAAGGATCAGGCTGAGGAGAGCCGATATGGTCAGTAAAATAAATATAGTTTGATCTGCTCCAATCCTTGAGATCGGCTCGGGACTTCCCTACTTTTAATATATTATTAAACAGACTGTCAGTTATTTTCTTATGTGTGAAATATAAAGTAGACTATGTTCAATAAGGTCATTTGTTCAATAAGGTCATTTGTCAGCTCACAAAAGCGCTTCTCATTTCTCTTTCTTGTTGGTCTGCTGTCACAGGTGATTGGTGTGATGCAGGGCTCCTCCTCTTCTGTTTTAAGAGCTGTAAAAGTGGCCCGTCCTAACGTGACAGCTTTCGCCTTCATGAGCAGCAGCGTGAACCCCGTCCTGTACGTGTTTGCCGGCAGCTCTCACATCCGTCAGGCTGGTCTGGGCTTCATGGCCAAACTCTTCGAAGGAACCAACTCGGAGTCGGCCTCCACCCGCAGCAGTCGCGGCTCTAATGCAGAGAGCTCTGTTTTCACCAAGCTGTCCGTCAAACTGAGTCGTAAAGGGGACGGGGCGAGAGACGAGACCCCTGGTGGTGAAGACGAGACCATGGCAGATGTGCAAAACAGAGACGAGATGAAGACCCTCACCACCCTGCATTAAAGTGCTCATATCTATTCTCCTGAGGTCCATTTATGTTAGCAAATGTTGTTGTACTCTCAGTATCCCAACTGAAATTATATCATATTCTGCTGCTGCTGTTTCAGAATAAAAAGAGTCTTATTTTCTCTGTCTAAATACTTGATTGTGATTGGCTGGAATGTGAGAATTAAAACTTGTTACAATTTTTAGAAGATTTTGTTATGAAAAGTCTAAATTTGTTTCATTTCATACTCCTTCAGTTTACTGTGTTTTTAGTTTGCTTGTTTAGAAAACATAAACACATTTGCATGTATACACATCCTCGTTCGTTTGCTTACGTCCACACCACATTTATATTTACATATCTGATGTGAAACATCGAGTGTTATTGATCAAGTCGTATTCATTACATACACGTCTTATTTGTTAGTATTAATAGTTTTACTCCTAAAATCATCAATGAACAAATATATATTTTAATATATCTTTTTAAAGTATGTCAGTGTATTTTTTCTTACTTTCATGGGAATCAAATTCTAAACATTTGCAATAATCAATGTAGATAATGAATAGTTAATTGTGCTTATTCACCAGCTCCCTTTTATTGCACAAACATTGTAAATATTTTACATCCAACCTTCTCTGTTTAAAGAATAAACTATATTCAAATTAGCTAAAGCACATAATGCTGGTGATTAATATAGTGATTATAGTCATTTATAATCTAAAGACATGATTTATCAATAATATAAGAGCTAAAGAAGAATTCACTCCAGCAAACAGAGATCCTTGAAACACAAATAATGAACTTAAATGATTGAATTATCTCATAATAAAACAGAAAGAAAACATTATAATAGTATATCTAATAATGAGTATATATGAGTGTTAATATGTTACGAGCTATTCTGGCCATTGAGACTCTTAATATGGAGCAAACCCACAGGAATCACACGGATACATCAACAGAAATTCACCCATCTGCAGAAAAACAGACCTTCAAAAGAACAATTCATACAGTTTACAGTGCTGTCAATAACAGTTATTGTTTTGAACTATATGAACAAACATCTGAGCAAAATATTTCTGCTTTTAACCTTCAGGTGCAACTGTCTGCTGAGTTAGATATTATTATATGTAAAATTATTGCTTTACAGAGTGATTAATTGAGTTAAAGGAACACACAAGCATTGTATCTCTTACATTAAAGGTCTGTTAATATCTGCTGCAGATGAAGTTGAGTTTGTGGTGTTCAGGACGGCTGATCCAGTGCTGATCTCCTCCAGACTGAACTGCTCCAGATCTCACTGCGTCTTTACAGTCGTCCTCTGATGTGCCGTTCCCTGGAGCCCAGTTCTGATAGCACACGATCTCTCCACTCACCCAGAGCCACATGTTCATGATACAGTAGTTGTGTAAACCCAACCACACCTCCGCAGTAGACGCTCGTTTAACCACGTTCATCACACGACGCTGAATCTCTTCTGAATGAACCGAGACCAGATCCACATGATTCTGTCTGCAGTATCTCAGAGCTTCAGACCACGTCAGATTCTCTCGGATCACAATCAGTTCAGGATCTGGAAATAAAACTAAGCACAAGCAGAAACTAGAGAGAGACTGATCAAAAACAACATGCAGAACAAACACTGGATGAATTTGTCATGTCAGACATGTAGCGTCAGCTTTAAGAGATCTGGAGGTGATGATGGATTGTGTGTGTTTTGTGAGGATCTACTCACCTTCATGACACACAAAAGGAAACGTATTGTTACAAGAGATGTCAATCCATCGTCCCTGAACATTATGTTCAACAGCTGTACAGTTTTCAACTCCTCCAACATTATTAGGTTCACCAGTGTTCCAGTATCTGAATGAGGAGTTACTGTGATCTGACCACTGCCATGAGTCTCTGAACCTGAACAGACCGATCAAGATCCATGATCCAGATGATTTATTATCAATAATGATCTTCTGAACCTGTAGACTCTCATCCTGGTTCCTCACACTGACCAGATCAGTGTGATTCTGTCTGCAGTAACTCTGAGCATCTCTCCAGTTCATCATCTGATTGACAAAGACGAGTCCTGTGTTCACTTTAAGAAGAAACAACAAGTGATGTATTGAATACTCACAATATATTCAGGATTGTTTTAAAGATGTAACATATTTAACATGAAGTAACATCTGTGAATATCATGGTGATTTTAAATCTCTTTCTGTTTGTTCATTATGTTTCTATAACACTGGATTCAGACATGAAGAGTCGGATGAGAGAAATGTCAAACAGAGGACATTGTTACAGCAGATAAAATATTAAATATAGTCCCAGAAAATATTACTCGGACGGTCATTTAGAAATCAATACAGTTGATGCTCTATTGTTTTATGTTTTAATGGACTAAACTTCAAGTTCAAGTTCAAGTTCAAGTTCAAGTTGAGCTTTATTGTCATTCCACTACATGTGTGGACATATAGTGGGACGAGATGTCGTGCCTCACAGGACCACGGTGCTACATAAATACAGATATACAACACGAAGTAAAACAGTATAAACCTATACACAAACTAACCTACTGTCAGCTTTTGACTATACATATGCTATATATAAAAGTGGTTACCTATACATAAACTAAAAAACAGGAAACAAAAAATACAAACTGTACAAAAAATACAAACTGTACAACTGTGCAGATGACTTCAAATACTGTACATGTGCAAAAGAGAGACATTCAAGCAGCTGGCTGGGGAACAGTGTAAGGTGATTTGTGGTGCATGAGCCAGTAAACATACATACATTACAGTCGTATATTACAGTCAGTCTTTTGTGGGATTATGGACACACAATGGTGTGTGAAAGTGTCTAGTGCATGCAGAGGAGAGTGTGTTGCTACAGGTGGCTTGTGCAGGCCCGCTCACCTGAATTCCACAGAGATAAAAGTTTAACAGTTTTTTCCTGCGATGTGGTAAGGTGGGGGGGGGGGTGTTGTTTGGGGTTTCAGAGAGGGGCTGTGTGATGTGAGTTCAGGGCTCTCACAGCCTGGGGGAAAAAGCTGTTGAGCAGTCTGGCGGAGCGGGCTCTGATACTCCGGTACCGTCTACCTGAGGGTAGGAGCTGGAAGAGACTGTGGGAGGGGTGGGTGGGGTCCTCCACGATACTTTTTGCTTTGCTGGAGCATCGTGTAAGGAAAATGTCCAGGATGGAGGGGAGAGGGGCACCAATGATTTTTGCAGCGGTGTTCACTGTCCGCTGGAGGGTCTTGCGGTCTGCTGCACAGCAGTTTCCGTACCAGACAGTGATGCAGCTGGTCAGCACGCTCTCAATGGTACCCCTGTAGAAGGTGGTGAGGATGGGTGGAGGGAGGCTTGCTCTTTTCAGCCGGCGGAGAAAGTGTAGGCGCTGTTGTGCCTTCTTGGAGATAGACTTGGTGTTGGTAGTCCAGGTGAGGTCCTCTGTGATGTGCACCCCCAGGAATTTAGTGCTGCTGACTCTCTCCACAGTCGAGGTGTCGATGGTCAGTGGGGGGTGGTCAACAGAGTTTCTCCTGAAGTCCATCACAACCTCCTTTGTCTTCTCCACATTGAGGGACAGGTTGTTAGCGCCACACCATTCAGCCAGCTGTGCCACTTCCTCTCTGTAGTGCGTTTCATCGTTGTTGCTGATGAGACCTACCACTGATGTGTCATCGGCAAACTTGATGATGTGGTTGGAGCTGAACTTGGCAGTGCAGTCGTGGGTCAGCAGCGTGAAGAGCAGCGGGCTGAGCACACAGCCCTGTGGGGCCCCTGTGCTCAGTGTGGTAGTGCTCGAGGTGTTGCAGCCGACACGGACTGACTGAGGTCTTCCGGTTAAAAAGTCCAGGATCCAATTGCAGAGGGAGTTGTTGAGGCCCATTGTTTTATGTTTTAATGGACTAAACTTAATCAACAAGCAAATATTAATATTTGTGTTTATATACTGAAGTTAAAAACCATCATGCTGTATCACCTCTAATCTTCGCTGTAAAGTAATTATTAATATTATGATCATTATCAAATGATTATTATGATTATTAACTACTTGATCCATACCCGTCTCTCTTTCTCTCTGATTTTATTTCTCCTTTAATATTTGAATTGCATGTTCTTATTGTGACAACTTACTCTAAACAAACAAACCAATAAACAACCAATAAATATATAAATAAACAAATACATACATATTAATTGAAAAAATATTTTTTTATGGAAAATATTGTTTATACAGAAACTGTTTCAAAACTGAAAATGTGACACTGTCTGTTCTATATTCACAATGAAATTAAAAAGTCATCTTTAAATGTACATCTATAAATTTTAACGGTTGTTGTGATTTTAAATAGCTGCACTCACTGTTGTTGCAGATGAAATGTCGGTTAGTATCACATGGAATATCATGCAATTCTCCATTCAGCATCATACCACAATCATCTCTGCCTTCTGGTTGTCCAGGAGCCCAGTTCAGATACAGCGCAGGTTCACCTGCAGACCAGTGCCATTCATCACGACCCGTCTTCTGCAGCCCGATCCAGACACGTTTATTATTCACTCTCTTCTTCAGCTCGTTCATGTCG